>BQNB010047471.1:0-39573 GCA_026074375.1 Tanacetum coccineum | reverse complement strand
TCTTTGCCATTTTTAGTCTGTTTTGGGCTTAATTGGGTCATTTTAGGTATAAACAGATATGTGTATTTTACACTTATCATACCTCATTTGGTGCTTGAGCTACAAGACATGTCTCATCTTGGATCTTTGTTGGGATTTACAGATTTAAAGATTACAAAACCTATTAGATGAAATGAAGAAAGAAGAAACAATGAAGGACCAAATATGTAATTGTTTATTTAGCTTAGATAGTAAGCTAGGGTTTGGTTGTAAACCCTAGCCACCTCTATTATATAAAGAGGGTTTTAGTTAGGTTAGCACTCACCAGTTCCAGTAACAATGTAGATCAAAGGTGTGTGTGTGTTAACTAGGCGTCAAGCCTTATAAGGCACCTAGGTTATTAGTTAATAGTTAGCTAGTTTCTTTGTTAATGATTAATGAAGAAAACCTTATTAGTAACTTTGATCTTGTTCTTAATTATTATTCCGCTGTGTTTTAATCATTGTTATTATACCCTAGTTGAGTCCAGATCTTGGATTTTACAGATCTACCAAAAAGTCTTGGTGTGATGAGTTTGAAGCCTTGATGAAAAGCATATTTCCGATAAGTTCTATGGGTGAAGTCATATTTTTCTTAGGATTATAAGTCAAACAGAACAAGGCAGGAATCTTCATATCTCAGGACAAATATGTAGCTAAGATACTCAAGAAATTTGATCTTGTAAATGTGAAAACTGCAATAACCCCCATGGAGACCAAAGTGGCATTGACAAAAGATGAGGAAGCTGTTGATGTGGATGTACACTTATACAGATCCATGATAGGTTCCCTCATGTATTTAACTGCCTCTAGGCCTGATATAATGTTTGCAGTATGTGTTTGTTCTCGTTTTTAGGTCACTCCCAAGACTTCACATCTCAATGCTGTGAAGAGAATCTTTAAGTACCTTAAGGGCAAACCAAATTTGGGCTTATGGTATCCTAGAGAATCACCTTTTGACCTGGAAGCATTCTCTGATAGTGATTATGGTGGGTCAAACCTTGACAGGAAATCCACAACAGGTGGTTGTCAATTTCTTGGACAAAGACTTATCTCATGGCAATGCAAGAAACAGACCATAGTGGCTACTTCTACAACTGAAGCTGAATATGTAGCTGCTGCAAATTGCTGTGGACAAGTATTGTGGGTTCAAAATCAACTGCTGGACTATGGTTTCAATTTCATGAATACCAAAATCCACATTGATAATGAAAGCACAATCTGCATTGTGAAGAACCCAGTGTATCATTCCAAGACAAAGCACATCGAGATACGCCACCATTTTATAAGAGATTGTTATGAGAAGAAGCTCATTAGTGTGGAGAAAATTCACACAGACTTAAATGTAGCTGACCTATTGACTAAACCTTTTGATGGACCACGGTTTAATTACTTAGTGGTTAGTATTGGTATGATAAACCCATAGCTACATTTAAGGGGAGGCTTAGTTGTATAGTTTGTATACTTCTGGTAGTTAGGTGTGATTTCAAAACTAACATCTAGCTTAATTATACTCATACTGTATTAATTAGATTAATTCTGGTCGTAAGAAGTTATTAATTCAGGGGTTAATTCGGGT
The DNA here is from genome assembly GCA_026074375.1 of Tanacetum coccineum. Lineage (NCBI taxonomy): Eukaryota > Viridiplantae > Streptophyta > Magnoliopsida > Asterales > Asteraceae > Tanacetum > Tanacetum coccineum. The sequence goes on along the minus strand of BQNB010047471.1, from coordinate 37,977 downwards.
AGTTAGTTTAAGTTAATTCTGTCGTAAACAACTCGTGCACATTTTTTCTTTGTTTTTAGTCTAATATCTTGGCAGAATAGCTATGGATTTGCCGATGAAGGCAGGTGTGATATGTCTAATTCAGTAAATACTTAGTTCGGGTGGAAAAGAGTTAATTCGGGTTGTAACATAAGTTAACTTTCCGGTGTCCAAAGTTAAGCTGTAGTGTAAATTTTAATACTGGTAGTTATGTTAGTGCTGGATACCGGTAAAATTGACTTTCTCTGCTTAAACATGTTTAAATGTTACCGTTCACCGAATTTTTAACGCGCTATAGTCCGTTAAACAAGAAGCTAATATATAGACATATGTTTGATTTTCTCTTTTCACACATATCTGTTTATTGCTATCTCCTCTTCGCAAAGTAAAAATCTTCTTTATCTTTATAAAGAATATAGTTAATTGTCTTGTTACCAGCATCTATAACCTCTCTCGTACCTAAATCCAGTAAATTTTTCCATTCAAACACTACCAGTGTAATACTACTATTCGGATTCATGGCTCCACTTAAAATACTGCGACAAACACAATCAAGTGGGGTTCTTGCGCAAGCCTGATGAAAGTGTGGGGTTTGCAGTGATAGTGGATTTTCTAAGAGGTTCCAACCTCAGGTATGCTTTAACTACTAATCCTACTATCTATGATTCTCTAGTCAAACAGTTTTGGCAGACTGCTACTGCAAACACTCTTGCTGATGGGACTCTAGAATTACAGGCAACTATTGATACCATTGTATATACCATCACTGAGGCATCTATTAGACACGAAGCTTTACTAGCAATGCTTCAGGGATTACGGATGTTGCCAATAATGAGATTTTGAGAGGTTGGGCATAAGGGGTATCCTACCGACGGATTCTATTACCGTCTTGGAAAAGCTTTTTCACACCCCAATAGAGATTTTTAGTCCACCATATTTTGCATTGTATAAGCTCTAAAAGTGGTGGATGGGATCAATTTGGTAGCAATATTGCTAGACTAGCTTATGATTTGTCCATTCCACTGTGGCAGATGTTTTAATAAATTTTCAATAACTAATTTTTGATGGCATGGTGGCAAACTTAAAAGCAAAACAAAGTTCTAGATGTACCACGTTTTCTGCAACAGATTTGGAAATTCAAACGAAAACAAACACCCTATCTGGCGAGACCCTGAACCAAAAAGATTTATAGGAATCTGAAAAAGTGGTTTTAGAGGGGCAAAACAAGACCTTTTGTTGCCTGCTATGCGATTTGCTACTACTCAAATCCCAATGCAAGGTCAAGAACATACTGATGTGGCTCAATCTCAACCATCATCATCCACAATTCCAGTACCATCTACATCTTTACCACCAGTACAATCTCCACCACCTATACTGCTCCTATCCCTGCATCTACACCTACACCTATCCCTGAAAAACGACCCTACACCTATGGAAGTACACTTTTGGAGGAACCATCCCCCTGCAACACACCAACACTTCTCACCCCCAAAAAGGAAGCATGCCCAAGGACAGATGACTTGGATGATTTGCTTCACGTAGTTTCCTAAATAATGACAAAAATTGATAGTACTGGTAAAGGATCTCAAGGCAAACCAAACTGACAATGGGTGTGCTATAGTGAAGTGTCAAGAAGGAAGAAAATGGAAGTATTTTAAAAAGATACAGTGGTCATATCAGACGCTAAAGAGGAAGAATCTAGGCTCAGGGGAGGAAAGAGTCAATATGATCATCTAGTTTCTTAGTACAAGGGCTTGGTTACTCCTTCTAAGGACTACGGTCATGCTTCAGGGTAGGAATAAGTTTGAAGACATAAGACCTACTACATTAGAAGTAGCTAAAACTCTCTCTATGGTTGCTTCTCAAAAGCTAAAGTCAATAGATAAGGGAAGAAGGTATAAGAGAAGGAAAGAGACAAAGGGAAAGAAGGTTGCACTAGCTTGGATTTCAAGAGAAGTATAGTACTGTACTAAGCTGAAGGAGTTAATACTAGGCTGAAGGGAGTTAATACTGGGCAGTAATTAAAATTAGTACTGTTAGTGGTAACAAGTTAGTACTGACAGTATTAACAAGTCCATTATCTTCCCCCTGGATAAAGGCAGAAGAGAAGGAAAAGCTCATATGATCATTGAAGAAGCTCCTAAGAAGACTAAGGAACAAATTCTATAGGAGGAAGCTAGTCTAGCTGAAGCTATTAGATTGGATACTTTAGAGAAAGAAGAAAAGGTTAAACAAGTACACTTGGATTCTCTCTTAGCACAAAGAATTGCAGAAGAAGAAGAATTAAATGAGCAACAAAAGAAAGAAAGCTCCAATTTCAATTTGAAGCTAACATTACACATAATAGAAGATGTGGGGATCTTATTAGAGGCAAAGATTGAAGCAAATGCAGAGTTTGTCAAAGAGTGTGCTAAGGAAGTGGGAACTACAAGGAGAAGACTTTGCAAGACGATGGTTGACTAGTAAATCAAAGGAAGAAACATTGCAGAAGAAGAGCAAGAGCTAAAACAATAACCCATGACTAATCGACATGCCAGAGAAACATATATGATTAAATACTCCTAAGAATCGGGACATGGAAGCGTGATCTCATCTGAAGAGGTTATGTGAGAGTGTGAGAATGAGGTCAAGTGAAGGGTGTAGAGGACGGTGGGAAGGGGGCGCGATATGAGTCTGTGAACTAGGCTAGTAATGGTTCATCATACGACTGGAGCAGAGACCGTATTGTAAGCACCTATACAGATGACACAGCTGGAGAGGGACAGAGTGCTATCTATATGCACAGGTGGGGATACTACTTAGTCGTGAAGCGCGAAGCGAATCTGTCTAATGACTATAGAGACGAAGAGGTTCTGCACTTCAAACACAAGATCTCTCATATTCATCCAGACTGTACTTTAGTAGCGGATAGTGTGATGAAGCAAAAGATGATGAGTCTACCAAGAAGACTGGAAAGAGGAGGAAACAGATAGCTAGGAAAGGATTACATTCTAAAAAGACTGATGAGGATGAATCTGAAGCTAGTAAAGATACTGATCCTATTTCAGGTACTAATATTCCTGTTAATCCTGTTCCTGTGGCTATGAAACCCCCAAGTATAGCTACTTATAAGATCATCAAGCAAGGAGAGAAAGGTGTGTACCAAATTGTTAAGGAAGATGGAACTGATATAGTGTACATTTTTTTGGAGCTATGCTAAAGGATATAACTAGGGATGATCTTACTGAATTATATAGGATTGTCATGAATAGATATGGTATGAATGGATCAGAGGATGAGCTTGAGAAGGTACTTTGGGAATATTTAAAGAATATGTACAGATCCTATTTGGAGTTCATTATCCAACGAATACATAAGTTAGAGATATTATACACCTGCCAGTAACTAGTTAACTTAGAGTCATCAGATATTTATATGTTGACTGAAAGAAAATATCCTTTAACTGCTGAGGTATGTAAAGCTATGCTAGATAAAAAGCTTCAAGGAGGAAAACCAGATGAGGATTGCTACAAACTGTTGAAATGGATGGAGGAGCAAGCTGGCATAAGGAAGTAATGGCGATAAGGAGAACAACACTTGGTGGAGGTGCTATGCACTAACACAACAAATGGTTATCAGTCCACCATGTCTAACAAACATAAGGACTGGCTAGTCCAGGAGCAAACGGCTCTTGGTAAAGACTTCTTAAATCCGTTAATGGCTGACAATTTGCCAAAAATTATATGGTTACCAACTCACCATATCTGGTTAGTAAAGAGTTGGCTAGCACACAAGTTTATGGTTTGTGGTAAAGGCTGTGGGAAAACCATAACTAGTCCATGAGGTTATGGCTCATGGTAAAGACAAATTGAAATCCATATTAATGGTTACACTTTACAAGAAAGTTGATGTACATCAACTCACCAAGTTCATGTACATAAAGTTAAACATGGACATCAATCCACTCATGAATTTACTTTTCTAGGTGCCCAAAGGATTTGGCCCCCCCCCAGCCCTGAGCAAACGGCTACAGGTAAAGGCATATCAAATCCATTTATGGCTATAATGGTTTGCCAAAAACCATATGGTATTCAACTCACCAATGTTTCATGTACTGAGAGTTGAAATGGTTTTCAGTCAACCATGGACATGCACCTTTCTGGTGGCCAAAGGACTGACTACTCCAGAGTAAATGGCTAACTGGTAAAGAGACATCAAATCCATTTAAAGTTTCAATGATTAACCTCTCACAGGATTACCTCACGGGAAGTGATAGAATAGTCCTAAAACTACAGTAATTTGATTGCTGAAGAAGGTTTGTTGAAAAGTTTTTGAAGAGTTTGTGTCTAGCAAGGATCAAAAAGAGATAATTTTAAGAATTGCAGCTCAAGAATAATTTGAAGAGTTTTATTCACAACATCCTCAGGAAGCTCAAATGGAAGACACTTGAAGAAACTTGAAGTTCACAAGTGAAGATCAAGTTAGGGGAGGATTGTTGGGAAATAGATTGTAAAAGACTTAATACTGGTAGTATAACAGTTAAGTCTGGTAGTAATTATTTAGTTCTGGCAGTACTAAGTTAAGTCTGGCAGTACTAAGTTAAGTCTGGCAGTACTAAGTTAGTACTGGTAGAGTGGCAGTACTATAGTTAGTACTGGTCGTATGTAGTTAAGTCTGTTTATGTAACAGAATAGAAGTAATAGTTATCTTAGAGATATTTTAGGAGATATCTTAGGAAAGGATATGCATTATCCTTTCACACGTTTTGTAAAGCCTGCTAGGGTTTTCCTTGGTGTATAAAAGGAACCCTACGGCATAGAGTTTTATATATGTAATAGAAGCATTGAACGTGAGCCTATGTTCGTACAGGCACATGATCCTGACTATGTGCCAGAGCCTATATACCCTGAGTATATACCATTGGAGGATGACCATGAGTTTCCAGTTGAGGAGCAGCCATTACCTCCTGTTGATTCACCTACTGCTGAGTCACCCGGATATGTTACTAAGTCGGATCCCGAGGAGGATCCAGAGGAGTACGAGGATGATGAGATAAAGGATGGTTCGGTCGACTATCCTATGGACGGGGAGTTGATGGAGATGATGATGACGGCGATTCATCTAGGGATGATGCTAATGACAAGGATGATGAGGACGAGGAGGAGGAGGAGGAGGAGCACTTAGCTCCGGCCGACTCTGCTATTGTTGTACCTGTTGATGAGCCTGTTTCCCCACCTGAGGGAACATAGCCTGTTATACCACCACCCTCTACTAACATTACTATTTGGGCTAGGATTACCATCTGGCCTCAGACTTCCATATCCCTTCCACCAGAGGCAGAGGTTGAGAGACTTCTGGCCATGACTACTCCATCACCATCACCACCTATCTCACTATCACCATCCCGCAAGGACGCCTTGGTTATGGAGCAGGCCCTACCTGCACATTCATCACCACCAGCTGTGCCATCACCCTACTACATCAACTTGGTGTCCAACCCAAGATCCAGACCTCAAGATAGCATCCACTCAGGCCCTTATTGATGCAGTTACTGCCGCATTACCATCACCTCCACTACCACCACTACCACCATCCTCTATACAACCAACAACCGTTTTACCGTAGGGATAAATTCCCAGTCTAGCAGCCCCCCGCAAAGGTTTGTATTTGTCCTCCCTAGGCTCAAACGAGGTTGGGAGAGATTTTCTACTGCTAACCCAACCAGAGGTCAGGGATAGATAGGATTTGTCAGCACGGTAGATGCTGAAGAGAGGCGACAGGGGATTAGAGATGTTGGGTATGGTATTAGGGATACTTGGGTAGATCCGGCAGAGGCAGTTCCAGAGATAGCACCTATGACCGTGGGAGAGGTCAATACTAGGGTCACAGAGCTTGCTGAGCTCCATGAGCATGATACACAGGACTTGTATGCTTTACTAGAGGATGCTCAGGATATAGGTCTCGTATATCCACATCGAGTCGAAATATGACTCGCGCAGCGGGTCGATCTACTTATGGGGGATAGGATGACTCTCCAGGAGACAGTATGGATGGTGGAGGAGGAGGCCTATGCTTCCCGAGAGGCTTGGGCTCACTCGATAGGATTGAGTCAGGTGACTCATCAGGAGCTTCAGACCCATCGTGATCATGTGTATGCACACGAGACCCATCTCCAGGCACATCAGACACAACTACAGCTGCAGGGTACTCTTATTCAGACACAACATCAGGTACACGAGACTCGTTTTTAGATGCAGCAGGCTGAGTTAGCAGCGCTTCAAGAGACTGACCGTAGGCGTCAGGCACAGATGGTAGAGACTCTCCGAGTCATTAGAGATATGAGGCGAGAGATGAGCGACATGCAGGCCGAGTTGTTAGCACTGCGAGGACAGCAGAGGAGAGCTAGGCAGCCAGGACCAGATGCTAGGAGTCCAGATCACCAGGATGCTTCTGGGGATGCTGACAGTCACATCTAGTGATGCATGTTATTTTATCTTGCTAGGTCATTGTACAGGCATGTTAAGTATTAGGGGTTTTCCCCGCTAGCATAGCCTTAGATCTTTTGTATTGTATTCTGTGTAATCCGACAACTATTTCATGTAAAATTTTCAAAGTTATGAATGAAATGGATGTGTTGTGTTGTACTATATACTTCTCTTGTGTTGATATCTCATCTATACATTATTATATTCTGTCATATAACCTCATGTTTTGTCTTTTGTGATCTAGACAAATCATGGCACCTACGACCAGAAGAGGACCGAATACCCCTGTTAACAACACCAACCCAAACAACGTAACTCCAGAATCCATCCAGGCACCAAACAAATGACTCCAGAATCCATCCAAGCAATGATTGACCAAAGCTATTTTAAAGGAAACTCCACCAATGTGATGGAAGCCACAGTTCGCATGAGGATAACCGAAGGAAACGTTGTAACTTGCGCGCCCTTGTTTTTATGCTGCGACTTCATGATTTATTTAGTGTCAACCTTTTGAATTCAATGGGACGGATGGAGTGTCGGGTTTGACTCGTAAGATTAAGAAGATGGAGAAAGTAGTTTTCAATATCAGTGGTTGTGCTATTGAGAATCAAGTAAAGTTTGCCACCTACACTTGTTCAGGTGTGCTTTGACTTGGTGGGATCATGGTTAAGATAAGAACTTTGGTCCTGAGGCGATATGCTATTGACTTGGGAAGTAAACAAGAACAAGATAACGGTATATGTAATTGTCAGTAGGTGTGAAATCTAAGAAATTAGAAATGAGCTGTGGATACCTAAATTCAAGGGGTAACGATTAGTTTCCCGCACTACAACTGAACGTTTCAGAGCTAACCTGATATGTTACAAGTTTGGTACCAAACGAAACCGAGAAGGTGACAAGTACATTAGTGAGTGGAACTTCCTGACCAACATTTATATGGGACGTTCAAATCTGCCAGACCCAAGACGTTGGATGAGACAATTGAGTTGGCCAACGACTTGATGGATCAGAAACTCCGCACCTACGCAGAAAGGCAATTTGACAACAAAAGGAAGGCTGATGATTCATTCCACGAAAAGAAACAAACCTAGACTCCAGCAACACCTTCAAGAGGCGAATGGTCGCCAAGGTTAGCATTATGTGGGATAGGCGAAAGGAATGCCTTATGGGGGTTCTTTGCACAAGTGCACCAAGTTGCCATCCTTCACCACAATGGCCCGTGCACCTCCAGAAGTGCCAATGTGCAAACAAGTTTTGGCATTTTGCTCGCGATTGCAGGAGTACTGGTAATACAAATGTTGCTAATACTTAGAAGGGCAATGTTAGGATTGATAAAAGTGACGATCTTATTGAGATAAAAGTCTTGTAATAAATAGAAAAATAATATTGTGTAATAGGGTAAGTGAAAGGCTTGTGTTCTATAATATGTAACAACGACTCGGCTATATAAATAGAAAAAGTTCTCTAATAGAGACAAAGGGGGATCTGAATGGGTAAATGTCTAAAGAACAAGGGCTTTTTGCTTTATTTATTGTAATAAGGGTATATATACTCCTCCACTACATAATTTGTAAGGTTCTTGTGGTCTCTAGGTGTTTCTTAGTCTCATTCTAATCTTTTCTCTAATCCTCCTCCTCCCTCTTTCTCTCTACTTTATCTCTCTAGACTAAATACTTTATTGCTTATTGATCCTGAATTTTAGACCTAACAAGTGGTATCAGAGCTGCAGGAGCGATTTAGTGTTGTTTAGGAGTGCTTATTCGGACTGCTTATTCGTTCAGATTATTGCGTGAGCTTATTTTTAAGCTCTTTAAAGTCTTAAAATTTTGTGTTATTTTGTGCTATGCTAATTTTGGGTTTGTTTTATGCAACCGAGATTGATTGCTTACGGTTTTATCGTAATAATCTTGGCAAGATTAGTACCGAATTTGCTTATTTGTGCTTATTTTTGATATTCAGCAGCTTTTTAATTTCAAATTCAGTAAAATTTGTTACATCTGGTCAAACTCGGTAGTCAACTGGTCAAATTTAGTAAAGTTTGTTAGAACTGGTCAAACTCGGTAGTCAAAGTTTGTTAGGACTGGTCAAACTCGGTAGTTAAAGTTTGTTACACATGGTCAAAGTTTGTTAGAACGGGTTAAACTCGGTAGTCAAAGTTTGTTACACCTGGTCAAAGTTTGTTAGAACTGGTCAAACTCGGTAGTCAAAGTTTGTTACACCTGGTCAAAGTTGTTATAATTGATCAAACTCGGTAAATCAAACTCGGACACCAAACTCGGAAGTTAAATTCGGAAGTCAAATTCAGTAATTTTTTGGTCAATAGTCAAACTCGGAAGTCAAATTCGAAAGCCAAATTCAGTAATTTTTTGGTCAATAGTCAAACTTGGAAGTCAAATTCAGAAGTCAAATTCAGTAATTTTTTTGGTCAATAATCAAACTCGGAAGTCAAATTCAAAAGCCAAATTCAGTAATGGCGCGCGCGCGTCAATGGCTAAAACTCGGGTTTTCACTTAACACGTTTTTGAAAACGCGTTTTGGGACTAAATCTCATTCAGATATGAGTTTATTTCCGAATTTGAAATTAAAAAAAAAGGTTTTTAATCATTGAATTATCAAATTACGGTTTATCGTTTTCTTGATTCATTTTTCAATTGATTCTTTTGAGAAAACTGTGATATTTGTAAACGATTTAATTTGTGTGGAATTGATAGTTTGTGTGGATCTGAAAGTTTGTGCGTGCTTTGGTTTACGTGATAATTTGGATTGAATTTTTGGGTTTGTGTTGAAAATTACTCGGGTTCGCCTCCCCCTCACCAAGCTTCACATAATTTTCACATACAAATCTGTTTTGACGTTTGCTTTAGTCACAGTGATTTATAGTGAAATTGCGATCAAACGAGGAAATAGTTTCAATTACTTCAATGGACACAAAAACGATTTTCAAAACAAAACACAACGTGACAAATGAGAAAAATATATTATTTGATTTTATTTAGTTACATAGATAAAATCATGTGTGTGTCTTGAGAATCGTTGTTTGGAAAATGGGCCCAGATCAAGTGACAACTTCGTTTTGTTACAAAGTGAACAAAAAGCTTTTAAAGGGACAACTTACATAAGTCGGGTGTGGGATATAAAGGGTCCTTTTGTTATTTCACAAGCTTATGCTAAATTCCTAAGTTGTATCGTGCTTTGAAATTTGTGAATAAAAAATGATCTCAATGCAGTGTTTTGATTCTGTAGGGTGGAAAACTCTTGAGGATGCTAAAAAGAGTCAATTAAAAATGAATGAGTTTCAAAAAGATGAAAAAATTCAAGAGTTAAAGATTCAACCAATCGAACTACGAAAAGTTGAACAAACTTTATAAGAATTTGTTTCCTCAAAAAGTGCATTTTTGTGAGCATACTATTTTTCATCTTCTTCTATTCACCTGTGTTAAAGATTCTTTGTTAAGATTCTGGGAAACAAAAAAGTATGCGACGTGAAGTCACTTTGATCAAAGAGTTATAAATTAAAAGTCGCGCGTTTTGAAAAGCTGTCTCTGTCTAAATAAACAGAACAGTTTACAAAGGTCAAGCATTTTAATAACACGGCAGAGAATTGAACGTATTGAGTTTTGTCAAAAACAAGTTAAACCAATTCTTAATGAATTATAGGTTTACCTTGCTGCTTATCAGGTCATGTCACAGAGATATAAAAAGAAATGAAAGATGCAGTTGAGCAAAATGATGTCTATCTTGATGTAAATTGAGAATTCAAAATGATTTGTTGAAAGATAAAACTATTGGAAGGATCTTAACTGCAGATATCTAGAATCTTGTCTTAACTTATTGTATGGAAATAAGGAATAAGTATTTTACAATGATGAAATTAAAAGGATTTTCAAAAAGACGCGCACTCAAACACGATGTTTCACTCGGCGCGCTCTGCGCACGCACTCGGGATTGTCAAAACGAATTGTTGAATTGGAAAAAAAGATTTGTCAAAAATTTGAGGCAAAAAAAAAGATGTATCGCTTTTGAAAGCGGACTTCAACACAAGTCTCGTGAAAAAATAATCTTTGAAAACAATGCCAAAACTAAATTGAGAATTTTATGGCATCATTATCAACTCGACAATATCATTTGAAACAGACTTTAATAGATTTGTTTGAGTTTGGTTCATAGGTCAAAAGTTGAGACACATCAATGTGATGAAGCCAAAGTAAGGACGATTTTGATGAGATTGAAACGAGAAACATTAAGTTGGAATATCATGTGGCGTCATTAATTAAGGAGAATGAACATTTAAAGTTGACTTACAAAAACTTGTTTGATTCAATCAAAAAGTCGCGGGTCCAAACAAAAACTTCAAATGTAACACAAGACGAGGCAGAAAATCTGAAGTCTCAATTGTATGAATTTGCTGAAACTAAGTTTAAAAAATTTCGTTAAATTTGAATTTTCAAAAAGAAGCAGTTGGGAGATTTATGAACTTAACATGGAATGGGGTCGGAGAATGTTTGTGATAATTGCCAAATGTGAGTTTCTAACATAGTTTGTCGAGCTTGAAAGGTTTTTAAAATCAACAAACAAAATATTTTAATTGACGTCAACGCTTGAAATTGTTCGAAAACAGCACTTACAGCTAAATTTGGGGCGTATACATTTGAAAAACTTGAAAAAACGAAAGTTCGAGCGACATTAGATCGCACCCCCCCAATTGGTCGTAAGGTTGATGATTCTAAAGCTGAAAAGGATCAATTTTTGAAAGAAATTAATCATTTGAGAACTCAATTGGAAAATCTGAAAGGAAAGTCTGTACAAACTAAGTTCGATAAACATTCAATTTTGGGAAAACCACCAGCTGATAAATTGTTGATAAACTTTCAAATTTCAAAATCATGGTTTACTTCTAACGTGACTGTGCCAAAAGAGTTTGTCAAACCGGTCACTACAAGTATTTGCATAAAATGAGAAAAAGATCAGCTTTTAAACAAATTTGCATATTTGGAATCAAATTTGGCATCTCAAGATATTCGTTCTTAGCAATAAGATTACGCACATGATTTGAGGAACTCATATAATGCTTTAAAACGTGAAGTTTGATTCTTCTTAATCTCGGGCAAAAATGGGAACATCAATGTTCAAAAATCTTTCAAAACCTAAAGAATGTGTTTTGGGAAAAGGTTCACACGGGTGAATCTTTTTAAAATCCGTTTTCACTGAAGGGTTTTCTCGTTTTACAACCTATTCTTTACAAAAGATAGAAAGTTTTCTAAGAAATCTTAAAGTTTTGAAAAATTTTCTCTTCATAAGGGTTTTAAGACCAAGAGCTTCAAAGGAAATAATCAATCTTCTTGAAATCATTCCACACTGTGTTATTACACGGTAAAACAAAGTGTGGAGCCCTATTATAGGAATCTCTCAAACTTTTGGAGCCATCTTTTCTCAAAAGGGAGTTTAAGACAAGTACTTTTCAAAGAAAAAACGAAATCACGTTTTTGTTTACTCTTACACTCTGTTTTACTCCGGTTTAAAACAAGTGTGGGGAGGCCAAAGCAAAGTCATTCGAAATCTTTCAAATATTCGCACAATCAGATTGCTTTCGATGCAAAATAAGTATGACCTTCGCGCGCGCACGCTCAACATATATATAAGAAGGGCTCTCTCTCTCGCGCGGCGCACAAACAGAAACAAAATTTTTAGGATGTTTCATCAAATGACAATAAAAATGTGGAATTATTCTTCGTCAACAAGATTTAATCACTCATTTGAAACACCGAGGTTTCAAAAATCAATGGAAATTTCAGAGGAATTTAAATCTTCTGTTCAATTAATGAGAGCTGTTTTCAAAATGTAAACATCGGTTTTAAGCCCTCGTGAGTGACCTCAAAAATCTTTACATCGACTTTGCCTATGACTTTCAATTGGGTTCAAAATTAGGTTAAACCCGTTGTTAGCACGTGCTTAAATGGATTCCAAACGTTGTTGTCTAAATTCGATGTCAATGGTTTGTAATCATATATCAGATTGCAACTCGTGCTTTAAATAAAAGGAAAATGTACGTTTCAGTACATTTATCCTTAACAACGAAAAGAGAAATATTTTCGGTCTTGAGCTATTCAAATAAAACATTCAAAGTTTTGTAGCTCAAGTCAATGGTTTGTAATCAAATGTCATATTGCAACCCGGTTTTCAAATAAAAGAAAAGTGTACGTTTCAGTGCGCTTTATCTTTAAAAGAAGAGAAATCTTCTTTGTCTCGAGCAATTTTTAATCAAAATCTATTCAAAAAGTTTGCTCGGGATATACGACTTCTAAGCATATGTCAGCTTAGGACCCATTCTTCAAATAAATGAAAGTGTACATTTTTGTACATTTATCCTCACAACGGGAAGTTTACAACTTCTTGGACTTGAGCTATTTCATTTAAGATATTCAAAATCTTGAGCTCAAGCAAAATGGTATACAAATGAAAATGTTTTGAACAAATGAATAATAATCGATTTAAAAGAAGTTGTGGTCAAGTATGTTTATATCGATAAGCGTGCAAATGGTGAAGATTGTGTCCGGTTACGACCGTTTCCTGAAATTAACAGGATGAGGAGTGAGCAATCTACTGACCATACGTTTTAGATATTTATATACTTTGACGCAACTATTTTTCAAATTTGTTTAGAACATTCAAAAAGGTTCCAAATCATAATCATGCTATATCCGTTTTCTCCCATGTGTTTTCAAATTCTCATATAGCTATTTTAATCCATTGATATCAAAAATATCATTTGGTATGCTATTTTTGAGGGGGAGAAAATTGGATTAAAATGTGATCAAGAAAGATAAATGCTTAAGTGTGTGGAATATCAAAGTGATCTAAAAGACTCAAAGTGCAATCAACTCTTTCCTCCATGTGCAAAATAATTTTGAATATCAATGCACATGTGTAGGGGGAGTATTTCTCAAAAAGTGAAACTTTCAAAGTGTTAAATGTTTTGATTTATATCAAACACTTTGATTGATTTTCAAATGGTTTTATGGTTTCGATCTTAAATACCCATCAACCAACTACCTCACAATGATCAAAGAAGATATAAGGTGGTAAGGTTAGGTATTATCCCATGATCCAACCAGAACCGGAGGGATCTACCCAGGGACATTCCATAGATAGAATATAGGTCCTTAGGTATGATGGAGTAGAATGTGAATGGGAATAATGTTAACTAAGGCATGAGTTATCATCGGAACAATCACAACAAGATGATAATGAGGACGCGTTAGTTTAACATTGAAGGGGTTGAAGAATGAAAAAGAAATGTATGGATAAAGGGTGAAAAGAAAGAAGCCCTCCACAAACTTTAGGCAGAAACCGGGTCAATACATAATCTATCGAATATCACAAAGATGATATTTGGTATTGAAGAAAGACATCATGGACCCAGTGATGCAATGCACAACCCTTCCCAGCCACTCAAGATTCTCTCAAAAGAATTCTTGTTTCATTGTCACGGAGATTAAATGCATAATCTATTGACATCTCACTCCGAGATTGTTGATATTGAAAAGGTGGCAGTCTGCTCCAGCCTCCGATCACTAAAACCAAAAAGCACTTATTGAGTCTAGAGCCAAAAGAGATCAAATCATAAATCTCACATAGGACACAAAAGTACATTTGTATTAAACATCAAAGATACAAAAAGGTACAAGAGTCGCTTATATGTCTATGTGACATTGCATGTCTTTGTGACATTGCGCGGAACATTCAATAGTGATACTTAAGTAAAGTATTCACAATGATGAATGGAAATCCTACCAGTGCTAACATCAAGCCAACGCTGAACGTAGGTCACTAATTTGAAAATGATTGTTTAATGATTCAATTAGTGTTAACTAGTAATCTAAGTGATCTAGTAGTTATCGTGTTTTTTCGAAATTTGTTTTCGAAAAACACAAACAACATTTCCTTGATTTATTCAAGTGAAGTGTTGGATTACCAAGGTTACTTATGATGTCACAATATTGATAAGGGGAGATTGTTGGAATTGAAGTTAGTAGTTGACTCTCATGCTTAGACCGCACTCCACACATGACTTCACTATCGAATATTCAGGCGTAACAAGATTATGATTATGTTTGATGGTCATCAAATGCAATCAGGGGGAAGAGAAGTGTTCAAGCTGGATATTTCGATAGAGTGTAACATTTAGGGGGAAGAAATGTGAAGTATGTGTATACGAATGGTTGTTTATTTGGGGGGAAGCAATTGGGGGAAGAACACCAACAGCATCTCTACCTTTTAGAAACAAGAACATCGTTGTAATTCATTCCTTCATCAGGACAAGGAGATGATGCAAGATTAAAGATCTCAAGAACTCAAAGTTAAAAGACAAAGGATCCAGATCAAGATCGCAGAAGCATAAAGGAACAAGCCCATAACAAACAAGAAAAGACGACGATCCAAGACCGAAGAAGGCAAAGCTTAAAGTCAAATAACGATAACCTCTACATTGGGAGAGATTGTTAGCCTTAGAATTATTACAGTCAAACAAGAATGTATTCGGTATTCTTAGTCAATATTAGTCTTAGTTTGTAATAGGCTAGTCGGGTTTTACGGGCTTGGACTATAATATAATATTGTCTATGTTTTGGGCTTTAAGCCCATTCTAAGCCAAGCCCAACCTAAGAAAGAAAGCCCATGAGCCACTTAAGGCCTTGGACTATAAAAGCAACCTTCCTAGCTTGTTAGGAGGGTGTTGGTTGGTCATTCTTGTATTCTTCCATTTGCAAGTTTAATCATACCACCTCTTTTCCTTCTTTATAGCTTTCTCTCTCTAAAAACCCTTTCTTTTTTCTTCTTATTTTCGTGTACAAGATTAGAAGTATTGTTGTGATATGGATTAGAATAGGGAATAACACCTATGCATTGTCTTCCAACTTTAATACGTTGGTGAATGTGGTAAAATGCATAGTGAAATGTAGTAGCATAAATACCCTTTGAAATCTATGAAACAAATCAGACCAAATGTTTACCTACTCATAATAGGTAACTTACATTATATCTTTCTCTAATAATTCTTTAACATATCTTACAAGTTTTGGATTATAATAAGGGTTAAGTCAAAATTAGCCCACAAACTTTCAAAATTTTCTACACTTAGGGGCTATTTGGTTCGTAAATTTTAAATAGAGGTATTTCAAATTTTGTAGAATATCAAATAGTGGTGAGTTTCAAACATGCTCATGTATAATACTACATCATGTTTGGTTAGCATTTTTTTCCAAAGAATTTACAACAGAGATGACGAGTTTGCCCTTTCAAATATTTTAAAGTTAAAATAACTAAACCATTAATTTCTGTACTAAAGCAAATCGATGGACATAACTCATAAGCATACTTATAAGTCATATATATCAGAATCCATCTATTTGAACCCATTCATTTGTACCAAATGATAACCAAAAAGGACATCAACAATTCTTTACAAGCAGGCCAACCAAATAGAAAAATAATCACCCACATGATTCATTATCTCGAACGAGAACAACTTAATGATCCGAAACTAATTAACTCCGATTATAATTCGTATATTTCCATCTATTCGAGACCTACAAAAGAGAGAGAATTAAATATGAGGATGACCAAGTTAGTACAATACATCGATGCTTGTTGATTTAGTAAGCCAGATCTAACTCAAAAAGTATTGAAGTGTTCACATATAGGTAAAGAAACAAACGTTGGTTTAAATAAAATTGCCCTGTTGAAAGTTTAACGTGGATCAGTGGAAATGGAGAGCAAGTGCTAAGTAGAGATGTATCCTGAGTTGGTCAACTCTTTTACTTTTTTTTAAATGCTCTCTTTCTACTTCACTACAATTGGTTACTAAGTTTTCTCGATGGTAAATGTATAGTAAAATTTGTTTGTTATTGCATCTTGTTAATTTTGTAACATGCTTTTTAATGAAAGTGATTAAATGAAGAAGACAATGAATAGGGTGAAGTAAAGTATTGGTTACTTATTTATGAGTTAATTTTATTCAACTATTAAAAGAGGATGGTTTCGTCAAGTTGGCCAATGATATTCTAATTCATTCCTCACTCACCAATTTTCAAAACCCTGTATTTTATAGGGCCCACAACATTTAAACCCCTCGCTTTTGACATACCAAACACGATTTATAAAGGATTTCAAATTCAAATACATCAAAATACCACTAAATTTGGCCAACCAAACAGTTCCCTAGGCAATGAACATACAAAAATCTTGTTACCACCTTTATAACTT
Source organism: Tanacetum coccineum (assembly GCA_026074375.1). Classification (NCBI taxonomy): domain Eukaryota; kingdom Viridiplantae; phylum Streptophyta; class Magnoliopsida; order Asterales; family Asteraceae; genus Tanacetum; species Tanacetum coccineum. Next base: position 21,232 of record BQNB010047471.1, on the reverse strand, counting down.
GTTGCAACCGACATAAATAGGTAATATGACCTATTGATTTCCGCCTCATCATTATTTAAACATAGATATGTTTGACCCGTATCTACCCATATATGTTTTTCCACCAACCATCCTAATCCATAAAATGTCAACGGCCTGTGAGTATTTCTCCATCATCACCTACCATATTTATGATAAGACTATCAATAAGCAAACAACCCAATCCTCCTTATACCTTCGTTTTTTACTTTTGGGAAGGATCTAATTATCGGATCATCATCTCCCACAAGGCGACGATGATCCGATAACTGCATCAACGTACCGGTCATTTGATTTTATGCCAATGGCTAACTAACTCTTATATCACTTACCATCCAGTTTTAACAATATCTAAGATCGGTTTCCAAGCCATGACGATTGTGTCGATGACCTTATGCCTTAACCTTCATTTCCTGGCCACCTCGGGTTCTACAATATGTGTTGTAATAAGCGAGTTATCTTCCCAACGGGAACCTACTATAGGTTGTAATGGTGTAGCTAAAACCATAGTCAAACTTGGTGAGTATCTCAATTATGTGTTGGAATATGATGGTTCAACTTCAACAATGATTTAACAAAATCAAAGAAATGAAAACAACAAACCAAATCATAAACTTAAATATTTATTAGAAAGCAAGTCCCAAAATGGATCAGGGTATCTGGTTATGTGGGAGTCAGTGTTCTTAATGATATGAATCAAGGACAAATTGAGTTTGGTAAAGTTATAAAGAGTTAAGTTTGACTATTTATATGGTGGTTCAAGTATTAAAAAAGATAGGTTAGGTTTAACTATTTATGATTTGTAAAAAAAGGAAAAAATAATTACAATGGTGACTGTACATCATTAGCCGGTTTCGACCGGTTATCAGTTGCAACAACTTACATTATTGGTGGTATTAGAAAATTTAAGAGGTATAAGGGCGGTAAAAGAATTTTTGTAAGTTAATTACCTAAGTGTAGAAATTTTAAAAAGTTCATGACTATTTATTAACTTAACCCTTATAATAATCATATAAGGCTGGGCATATTCACTCGAAAACCGACCTAAAAACCGATCGAAACTGAGCTGAACCGACCTTATTCGGTTCTGTTTTCGGTTTTCTATATTTATTTGGTTGGTCACGTTTGGTCGGTTAAAAGAAACTTATTCGGTTTGAAACTTACCTTAAATCTGAACCGAAGCGACTTATTCGGTTCGGTTTCGGTTTATATATTGTATACTCGGTTCGGTTGTCAATTGGCAATTTATCTTGATTCAGTTTTGGTTCGATTTTGGTTTGTGTCGGTTCCGAATCAATGCTCACACCTCGTAAAACTAGTTTATTATAACAAAAACATAAAACTGCTTTAACAAGCAGGATAGCGGCCCGCGCATTACGGCAGGCGTTTTTTTCTTGACTATCTGGCGTATGTTGTAGTTTGGTTTTTTTGGTTTCGGGTTATAGTTTGGGCTCATTAGAAAGTTAGTTTTTTGGGGATGATGTTTGGTACTTTGTTTCATTTGTTTTAATAGATTTTTGATTATATGGTCTTATAAGGAGAGCCTATACAATTTTTTCATAAAAAAACAATGCAACTATGCAAGAAAACAAAGTAGCCTAATAGCTTTTCATTGCAAAATTTCCCTAGTTGCCATGTTTACAAAATACTAAATTTGTTAAAATCATTACAACCTCAATCCTTTTAATAACCCCTGCTAATATGAACTTATATTAGTGGCTGCTACTGATTCGTCAAATAGCATACATATAAAATAACACAAATGCAAATCTCAACCAAATGCCCTTAACCAAGGCAAAAGGTCAAAATCTACACAAAGAGATTAAATATATAAGAATCAATTATAAAAAGATTCCGGAAGAGATATTCCCGGGTCGTATGTCCCAACGAGGCTGCAATTGAAAGTAATCCTGGTTTGATGAGAAATTGAATGATGGAGAATATTTAGATATGATGGAAACACTGATATAATTAGAATTAATTAAATAAAACCTAATTTAATCTACGGGAAACAGATATAGGAAATGGAGATCTTAAAAACTACGGGAAACAAAATTAGTTATAGGGAAATCCTAAAATTAAATCTATACTAAAATACGGGGAACAGAATCAGGTATCGGGAAACCTAAATACTAAAAATTAAGAAAATAAATGCTAAATTAAATTAAAAATCTAAATTTAATTTCTAATTAACTTAATTGAAAAATAAACAAAAAATAGAATAAAAACGGAGGTCGTTTGAATGTAAAACGTAAAGAAAAGTAAAACGCACTAGTTAAAACGGGTCTAAGACTGTGATTTAAGAAAAATTAAGGCCTATACAAATTTTATATTTTTCCTTGACACTAAATGACAAAAAAAAATTTTATTAAAAATCGAAAAATATTTTTTTTATTAATTTTTGAATTTTTTTATGAATTGATAAAGATTAATAAATAATTAAAATCTAAGAAAATAGAAAAAGAAAAAAAAATAAAAAAGTTATAAATTCTGAAAAATAAAATTAATAGAGAAAAAAATTTAAAATTCTAAAAGTATAAAAATGCTCCAATTTTTTATATGAATAAATAAAAAGGAATTAAACTAATAAAAATTTTAACCAATATTTATTATTTAAAATTAAATAAACTTCAACAGCAGTATACTTATAGGGATAACAGTGAAAGGACACAAGGACTAACGGGGAAACACCAACAAAAACTGACAAGGGGGGACTAACAATTAGAACTGTGAAAGACAAAATTACACAACAGTCCCTGAAGTGGCCCCGATTTACTAAAGCAAGTCCAAAAGATTATTATCAAAAGCTTTAAAATAACAAAGTTGTTAGGGGATTGAGCTTGTCATTTTCTACCATTAGGGACAAGTGATGAATCTAACCCTTAATTAAGCTAGAAAGTGAGCTTTTTGGGGCTGCAGAACACTTAAATAAGTTAATTGTGCTTAATTTTCTTTCTCTTTTAGGATTTAAGCTACAAAATAAGCTAGAAACTATGGGGAATAAATCAATAGGCTAGGGTGTCCTCAAATATGAGCTATGGTCACTAAATAAGCCCTAAGTTAAGCTGAAATTATAATAAGCTATTCTAACAGTTTTAAAAGAAAACAGAAAAAGGGCTACTTTAAGCCTAGAATAAGCTAACTAAATAAGGGAGATAAGCTATAAGATTTTGGGGACTTATAGGGAAAATTTTAAGCTTTATTTAAGCTCAAAGATCATATGGCCTAGTATAAAATTAGGATAAGATAAAGGGGACTAAAGAGTGGTTGTCTTGCTACAAGGGGTAATGAAACAGTGGTTGGGGTACTTTTTGTGCTGTATGCAATAAGCTCTAAAGAGCTATTAGCCAAATTCCAAGCACAAACAGATTAAAAGGGGTGGTCATGAGATTATTTTCAATATTTGGTTTTTTATTGAGGACTTAAATCCTGTGAATTTGGGGCTTTAATAGATGGGGGTTTTCAAAATTATGAATACATTCTTTTTACTCTACTTGGTTTATATTGTGTCAATGAACAGACAAAGAGTTGGGTAAATTGGCTAGAAATAACAACAACAAGCACCAACAAATAGTGTGCTTAAGCTGCATAAGCAGCTGAGCACTTCAAGCTCAATTAGCTTATAAAATTTGACAGAATACACAAGGGGGACAAAAACTGATTTTAACACTAAAAGGTGGTGATTTAAATGGCCTATTAAAACTACACAATCAGCCAAAGTTGGCTGAGTGGTATTTACCCATAAAAACACCATATTGACCCATTTTAAGACTAAACCAAACACACCATAATTATATTTTAAAAAAGATTTTAAATGATTTTTGCGTAAAGAGTGCAGTGACAATGATTATAAGTCTGATTTTAATAACTTTTAACACATATTTAATAACAATTTCAACAGATTTAAAACTTGAATTTTATTTCAAATTTCGACAATGCAATATAACAAGAAATCTTAACGTTTTATATGAAAACAGCAATATTACAACATAAGCTTTAAAACAATGAGTATGATAATCTTATAACAAACTTAATTAAAATTTTATACTATAAAAGGAAAAAGTGATTGTTTCGATTCGGCTTGTTCTTCTCATTTTATAGAGGTTTCTCAGCCTTCCTTGGAATTGGGATGAGGTTTGCTGTGAGAGTGTAGCCTCAAAGCATCCTAGACCTTGTTTTTTTATCTTGCGCACAATTCTCCCATAAAGGGGTGTGCGGGTTTTGGTATTGTTGACTGGAAAGGTTATATGGGTAATGGGGAGTGGGGTAAGGCTATGGGAAGCTGTAGAGACTTAGAGTGTACTAGGGATAGTGGTTTGGAGCTAGAAACCGTGGGAAGGTGGTTGGTTATGGCGGGTTATGGGGGTTGAGGTAACGGAGGCTGGGTATGAGGATTTACAACGTAAACGAATGGGGAAGAGGCAAAAACCAAGACCTTTCTTTCTATCCTCTTTTTAATTTCATATTGCCGAAAAAAAAACTAGTTATAATTAGTTTGGAAATAAGTGGCTGGTATGGTCCCTGTGTTTATAACTAAAAGAAATAAATGGTATAGTGTAATTGCAATTTCCGCCCTTGTGGTTATAACTTAAAAGAATTAAAAAGGTTAGGGTAATTTGCAAATTTCTGTCCCTCTTTAGTTTAAAAAATTTTTCTTTTATAAAACAAGTTTCAAATTGGCATTTTTTGGCCCTTTTCTTTATTTTTTCTCATTGTTCAATTATAAATAGGTTTTTAAAATTTACATTTTTGGTCCTTGAGTTTTATAAAAAGGTTATTGGGCTTGGTTTTGTATATTGGGCCCAATTGGGCTTTTGGGCTTGTATTGGGCCCAATTGAGTGTGTCTGGGCCCAATAAGGGTTAGGCTTATGTTATTGGGCTTTTTCAAGCCCAATAAGGTTATGAAGTGGGTTTTGTGTGTACAATGGCTGAGATTGGCTGTAACTGGGCTAGGATTGGGCCTATTAAAGTCTTCACAGTCTATGTAATTGCCACAAATGGGCTGTGAAACTGATTGAGGGCGCCCATTGGTCTTCACAGTCTTAATAGTTATACTATGCGGCTTTCCGGCAATCAGATGGTGTTAAGATTGCATCTAATAGTATTCTTTCAGTCCGGCTCCGGTTTGGAATGTTGATTCTTCTGGATATGACTTTGACTTTGACCTTTTGGTCTTTGGCCTTGATTTTTCAAGTCTTTTCCATTCCGGCTCAGTTTTGTCATATTTTGGCCTCTATTTTCTGTCTTTTAGTTGATATCCACTTCCTAGACATACAAATGCAAAACGAACATATATTTGGCAGTTTTGTCTGTTTTTGGTCTTTAAGCTCGTTTTTTTAGAGTAAAAGATTGTGTATTAAAGGCACATATCACCTCCCCCAAAACCTATGGTATTGAGTGCTCCTCCACCGCACTCCTGTTATGACTGTAAAACACTTAAGCCCAGTTTTCATCCATTTTTCTGAAGTACACTAACTACAACTGTATATTTTTGGATTTCTCATTTTTTAACAAGTTTGACTTTCTTTATTTATTAACACTGGGATCATAGAATGAGAAGCCTACGTAGAGTTATCTGACGGATGTCTGACGGATAAATCATCGTCCTCGATTTTTCACAAGTTCCAAGCCTAAGCAATTAAACAAGATCATTGTTGATTAAGTTTATATGTTAAGCCTCATACTTATGACTTGTGAATTTTCAACTCCCAAACCATGGTTATACCGATGACTGTGTTGTACTTATTTTAATTTAACCATAGACAAATTTATTCTTTCATTTGTCATAATTCAAAATGAATCATGATTCTAAAAGCAACAACTTATTAAGATATTCGTAAATTTGATTTCGTGATTTAACTTTAGACTTTTTGCAACATATTTCAAATCAGATATAATCATAAGTTCTTTTTAGCTAGGAATGCGTTGCCTTAGTTAGTTTGAACCCTACCTCGTGGACTAACGGAGTGGAATATCACGACCATACGACCGATGTTCTTAGTTTAAAACACCCTGTTTGCTAGCGTAGTGGGAAATCACATCAACAACTTATTCCTAATATGGATAAGGATTGGTGTCTTAGTTTGAACCCTCACCTAGACTTTCTTCCAAGTGAGATATCACGACACACCAAATCCCTAGATGTAAAGACGTCTTAGTTTGATCCCAAACCTCAGTTGCATCGCGGAGTAAGGATATCACGACACATCTTTACTTGCTCTATAATATCAACTGCATGCTTCATTGGCAAAATTTTCATTTATTTCAAGCATTTTTGCATTCACAATTCTTTCATGCTTCTTTGGCCATTTATTTTTTTAATCACTACAAATCTCGCTTTGAAACTCAAGTTTTACCTAATTTGAAGCTTTTTTCTGAAAAATTGATTGGACTTAGTTGAATTAAATTGAGTAGTATGATTAGGTGGATTAGAAATTCACGGGAGAGAAAAACCACAAGTTACTTGTATAGTTTTAGAAGGATTCTTGCTTAGCACATAAACTTTTATTAACTCTATCATTTCTCGTTCTTCACATTATTATAATTCAAAGCGTATAGAATTCGTGAAAGCTCGGCCTAAAGGAACTAGCTAGGGCTCAACTAGGCACCCGATCAGTCAACAATATGTATCTTATTCTTCCCAAAAGAAAAGCAAAACTGTGACAAAACAATTATTATATTTTTGAAAATTTTTTATTTTTTTCATTTTTTGGTATTTTGGTGGTAAAAAACGGTTTACGTGGTAACAATGCTGCAGGCAACAATCAAATCGAAGATACCCCCCCAAACTAGAACTAAACATCGTCTCCTCGAATTGTTTTGAAAGGTACTTCATTAATACTAAGGCATTTATGTGTATGCCAAAAGATAAAACGTTAGTCGAATAGATTTGGATAATACGGCATTCCAAATGAAGCTGTAGGTATGTGAAACTCTTGATGAATGACAAACTGAGACGTCTTTCTAAATGGGAAATCCTTTGGGACAAATAAACAAACAACATGGAAACACGGGTGATAGAAAAGACAAGTTATCTCACACAATAAACAACACTTATTCATATAATTACAACTACGGATAAGCATGGGTTGCCTCCCACGAAGCGCTTGTTTAGGGTCGCGATGCTTGACCCATCACAAGGATTTATGGATCCTTGAGGAAACAAGTGGAAATTAAAATCATCATCGGACTACGATAAGTATTGAATTTTATGAAAGTTCCACTCCGATGAGATACATCCGGCATGAAAGAAGAATGATAAATTGAAATGCCGGGATCAAATATGGTATCTTCATCCTTAAAGGAGAGAAGAGAAGGCGGAATAACCGGATAAGCAAGAAATGGGAGAAAGATCCATACAACATAAGCGAAAAATTCACTAGTGGGTATGAAATCTTGCTCCAGGATGGGATGGGTGGGTAAAACATTAGGCACATCTACGGGGATGTCTTCCACCACATCAATGGTTGAATTTCCCGAATTGGGATAATCAACATAAAACGATTCGAACTCGGGAAGGGAAATAGAAGTATCGTCATCTACGGAGTCGACATCATCACTCTCAATACCTGGTGGTATTGATCCGTCATCAGCAAGAAACAAGTCAATCTCCTCCATAAGAGAATCATTATCCGCAACGGGGATATGAGATGGAGGGAGAGATTCGATAGCATTAGAATTGGCTTGAAGAGCTTCCGGAGGTCGAGGAGAAGAGTTATCGTAGAGCAAACTTTCCAAAAACAGAATATCACCTTCCGGGTCAAATTCAACTTCCTCAATTTCTGGTGGAATTGATTTAGGAAGGATGAGTTCACCGGCGAACTCATTGGAAAGAGAATCGATCTTAGGAGAAGAATCAATCGAAATGTCTCGATTTAGCACGGATTCTACAAGATCAGATTCAGCATCAAAAGAATCAATTCCCGGTGGAATTGAATGGATGCCTTCCAGCACCTCATCATTAATTCGATCTACCTTAGTCGAAGCAATTTCTTCATCAAGATCAAAGAGAGGATTAGAGAAAATGATAAAATTCTCTTTTGGAATGTCCTCCTCGGAAAATGACTCGTCACTTAAGGTAAAATCTTCATCGATATCGAAGAGAGGGTTGGAGAAAGTAAAATCATGATTCTTTGAAGAATCATCATATGGAGGCAAATCACACTCATCGTCGGAAAAATCCTCGAACTCAATTGGGGTTGGGACAAGGTTCTCGACACTAGACTTTATGAATTCGTCCGATTCCGTTGCCGGAATAGTGTCAAGATGCTCGTCCCCCAAACTTAGAGAGTTAACGGGCTCTTTGGTTGGTGATTCGGGTGTGATTGCAATGGTATAGTCCTCGTCATCATCATTATCACAGTAGACGAGAGGGCGATTCCAAGCCGGAGTATTGATGTACTCAGATAGCTCGTCACTTATGATTTTCACATCTTGAACAAGTTTGCTAAGCAATTCTTGCACTTCCTCGGATTGAGCGTGCTTAACTTCAAAAAAGTTGTCCCAAGCTTGCAATAGAACCTTAGGCGTTTTCCCAAAAGAGATACGATTAAACTTTTTGAGAAAGCTTTCAATCGATTTCATTAGGTCCTCTTGGGCTTGCAAAGCTTCCATGCTCATTGGTTGAGGAGGTTGATGATTGACGGAAAATTGCGGGGTTTGAAGTTGGTCAAAACCGAAAGAATGAGAGTTTTGACTCATCGGTTGACATTCAATAGTCGCATGAGGACCCCTACAATTTTCACAGCAAAGATTTTGCTGTTGAAGATTATGCAAATCTTGCGGGGAATTGAAATCAAGGCTGTAATCCGGCTCTGCGGCTCTGATATGATAAACTGGCTTTGGAGGTGTAGCAAGCAGTGATCAAATATAGAGTATCGCTTCTCGGATGTCTAAAATTCACACAAAGATTTGGCTTAAGATTGTAGTGGGGTGTGTGAGGGAGAAAGCTTGGAGATTCATCAAAAGAGTATTACTGAAGTTGAAAAATAAAATTCGATTTGATTTCCATTTTCTCATAAGTACAATACAAAGACAAACTCCATCAATGAGCACGAGCAACCGCTACTGTTGGCAACTATTGCAAAAGAATAACAATAAGACCCAGTTATCGCGTTTCGGTGTGTGCCACACCCTACACATTCAAAACAGTGATAACAGACTCGCATCATAATTAAAGAAATAAGAGGGACAAGAAAAGAATTGAAAGCTTTTTAAGAGGAAAAAGAAGATTATTATATTTTTTTTTTTTTTTTCGGATTTATTAACAACATAATTCAGCAATTGGAGGCATAAATCAAGATAAGAGAACTAAAACCTGATAATCAGTTTCAAGCTTCACGGGTTATTCTCTTGACCTTCGAAAAGAAAAAACTCACAAAGTCAGGCGGAGGAGAGGGATAGCGGAAGCTGTAGTTTCTCCTTTCGGGTCGTGAAGTTTTCGTCAGTGGAAAACAACCGCTCCTTAAAAAATACCCGCTCTTATAAGTTGTGTTTATAACTTTCAAAAGGTTGAGCCGTACCATCGGGTGCAAGAGACACAAAAGGCAAGTTTTAAATCTTTGTTCGTGGGGGGATAAAGGAACTTATATGGATAAATACTCGCAGTTGAGAAGTCTTATTTTTGATTGGTGTTCTTTAAACCAAGTGATTTTTTATTGTCTAATTAAGTAATCAAATGTTTTTATATTTTTATTTTTATTTTTATTTTTAATATGATAATATATACTTAGAAAACTGAAAAAAAAATATTTTTACTTTTTTTTTTTTTTTTTTTAGAAAATATTCACAAGAATAAGATACAAATTGTCAAACGTAAGCACATTCGTTTATAAACCTCCTCGCCCTGCAAACGGCGCCAAAAATTGATACCGACCAGAAAACTTATCACCATTTATGTATCAATAAATATAAATACATATATATAAATACAAGGATCAGAATCACGCGAGAGCAAGAAAACCGGAAGCAGTATAGAGCGTTCTCGGGTCGTTATGGTCCCCAACGTAATGCTAAGATGATGGAAAATCGAGTCAACGAATGATGATTTGTGTTTGAAATAGTGAACAAAAATTGAATATGAATTGGAATCTAAACTTAATGAGCAAATGTACATAAAAATAAGCAAAGAAAATAAGCTAGAACAAGAATAAAAGCTAGGAATGGCAAAAACACTTAAAACTTTTACACTAAGACACAAATAAGCTCAAATAAACTTAAGACACAAATCTGAAAAAGCTGAACTAACTCTAAATAAGATAGATAAAAAAAGCAATTTAATCTAATAAATAAGAAGATAAGCTCAACATAATAACAGCATACTAACAGTATTAACTAACAGTTACTAAACTTAAGTTAGTACTTGCTATTAATGTAGTGACTTATGGTCAAGTTAGTACTTCTAGCTTAAAAAACAAAACCTATAAACAAGAAATAAGCAAATAAACTAAAAACAGATGTTTACCTAACCCTAAATAAGCACTTCAGATAAGAATAAGCAACTAGAATAAACCTATAATGGCACATGAGCTAAAAAAGCTACAATCTCCGTTTTTAAGTCCAAGTCCTCAAAAATTGCAGATTGTTTAAAAAGTCGTTTTAGCAAACCCAAAACACGAAAGTTGTTCACAACATGTTTTAAAGCAACTTAATGAAAGACACCTATTGCTAAATATTGCACTTTAAATGCTCCAAAAACCAATTAAGCTGATGATTGCAGAAAGTTGCTCAAAACTTTTGTTTTTGGTATTTTTGTGGACACTACAAACTCAAAAATAAGCTCAAATTCTGAAAGAAGAGATGTTTTGGAAATCTTATATGTTGCATAATCTGATTCCAAAAAGTCTTTTTTCCACAACCAAACACAACGTTAACTTAACTCAATTTGCATCAAAAAAGTAATACTCTAAAATTATTTCCTAAATAAGCCAAAATAAAAATAAGCTAGAAATTCACCAATAAAGCCAAACTGAAAAGTGGGCTTTTGAAATAAGCTCACTAATGTAGTCCTTATTAAGCCCACCTATCTCACTTTTTTAAAATACGCCACTGAAATAAGCACAATAACACAAAATGCTACAACTACTATTTTTTGGATTTTAATAAAAAAGCACTTTTAGACCTAAAATAACTAAACTGAAATAAAAGCTCAAAACTTTAAACAAACCTCAACAGATTTAGTTCACGCCTCCAATGACCTTATGTTCAAAAAATCTAACCTAAAACCTAATATAACTATCCTAAAAGTTAGATTCAAAAATTGGTAAACAACCGTACTCCTCATAACCTGGAGTTAGTACCAAGCTAGTTAAAAGTTATTACTGCTAAAGGCTTAAAAGTTAATACTGCTCAGGCTTAAGTTAATACTGCAAGGCTTAAGTTAATACTAGCTAGAGGCCTTAAAAGTAGCAAAAAAAATGAATCTCAGCATTCTGCAATAGAATAAGTACAGTAAGAAAAAGAGAGACTTACTACACGAATTACTACACCCTTAGCTCAAAACAGAAAAGGGTCAAACAAAGAATTCTACAAGCTCTAGCATGTAATAAAACAAGCTAGTGAGAAGTCCATAAGCCCATCCAGAAACTGCTTATCATCCTAACATAACCAGTGGTATATGTGAGAGTGATTTTGTAATTTTCATCATTAACCTACTTAACTTTTTAAACTTACTTAATATATAGCACTTATAAAACAAGCTGTGTTAAGGAGCTTTTTTAAACACAAAACAACAACATTGAAAAACTTAACACTTGAAATGGTAAATTGACTTGAAACCACACTTGCATTAAACTTGAAAATGGTTACAAAGCTGAAGTAAATAGCTGTAAATGACTTAAAAACTTAAATTATTTAAAAAACTACTGATTACCTAAAAACTAAAAACAAATGCCTCAAGAAAGGCTACAAAAACTCTATTTATACAGCCAAAGGATCTGGACTTGCAGCTTGTGCTACTTTGAGAGAATAAAACCAAAGTGTGCTAGTTGTGTAGAGGTTGAATCTAAAGCAAATACCCCAAGCCTTTGATTTCTTTTGAGCTTCTTTGGAGACAATTCTCATCCATCGAAATGCTTTATGGAATGGAGATTTATTGCCAACATGGACATTATAAATCTGGGAGGGTAGTAGTAGAGGTGTATGAGTGCATTTTTTTGCAAGAAGTATGGGAGCAAAAACGAGGTGCTAGGCTAGGTTTTGGTATTAGGGCGGAAAGCTGGGGAAAGACCTTATTCAATTTGGGTTGTGACAGAGAGAAGTATTAAGATGATTAAGGGAATGTTAGGTTGTGTACAAAAAGGCCCTTCCACATCTCTCCTTTTTTTCATTCTCTTATTTCCCAATTCTTTCTCTTTATAACTCAATTTTCCTCAAATTGGCATAATCAGCCCCCGTGGTTTTAATATAACTAAGGGTTTTGGCCCTTTTTTGGCATTTTTGACCCCCTCAAGTTACATTTTTCTTTGCTTTTTTTTACTTCTCGGAGTATACATGACTTTGATTAGGCTTCGTCTTCACACACTTTGTCCAATCCCGTGTCCTGTTTTGTCGCTTTTGCATGGTTTTTCGTCTTTTGGTGATATATCACGTTTTCCTGCACAACACAATTAGCAAAACAAGCATATATTATGCAGTTCTTAGTCTGATTTTTGGTCATTAACTCGTTTTTTAGAGTAAAATATTGTAATTAACACATATCAGTAAGCGCTCCAGGGTTTCTATTGTTGGAGATGGATTAGTTGTCAAGAGCTTTTGTCGATGTGTAACAAAGAAGAAGGGTAAAAGAAGACATATAGGATTTTGTGAATACACAATCGAAAAAGATATACTATAGGTTTTTGTATTTGTGTTTGGGACAAAGAAGATAAATAGCGCAAAAATACTATTATACCCGCAAGTTCAATGCACATGATATTGTTTAACGATAAGATTTAATGGACAAACCGTGTTACAAAACTTGGATCAACCATGCAAAAATAAAAGGTCGAGAGCCTGTGATATTTCGCAAAACTACAAGAATGAACGGCGTAATTTATCTGTATACTGATTTCCATGTCGTATGGCAACAAAAAGTGGAAGGCTTCGATCGTATATATAGGAGCCCAAAAGCCCATATCAACATGCCCAAAAGAAATCAGCTATGTAATGTCACCTCAAATATTATGTTTAGCGCAACATTAACATTTAATTATCATTATCATTATCATTATCATATATACTAAAAGGCAAAACAAAAACGACCAACGACTGTGTCGTTTTGGTTATTAGTGTGGCCTGTTTTCTTTGGTCCAGTCCGTTTGGCGTGTTTCATTAACATACTCCGTATAAGTTGAGATCTCCTCCCACATCCTGTATCTCCCTCACCCTTATCTATTTCCCCCAAAAGTTTTTTTAGCTCATAATCTGCTTGGGTTTTCAAGATTTTAGTGATGAAAATGATAATTGTGATATACCTTGGTTGAAGTTATATCAAATCCACATGCCACATGGAGATGTAAACAAAGGTACAAAATTATTTAAATCACTATGACTTTTACATATGTAAAACTGAATTTTTAAATTAGGGTTTTTGCATAGTTTGGGGTTTTGCTAATTTTAGGTTTTTTTTTAAATTAATTTTAGGGGTTTTTATAAATTTTGTGTTTTTTTAGCTAAGCTGGTGGCGTCAGCTTTTGGGCTTATGGGTTTCTTAGTTGAGATTATCGTTTATTTATAAGACAAAAAAATCATCACCTAAAACCACGGTAAAATATCATCAAATCATATATCATTATTTACATCTGTTTCTGATAAGTTTTATAAAATGATTTTCAGGCGCCAAAGAAGGAGAAGGCACCCTCAGCATCCGAGCCCACTAAGTCCGGTGGTGGCAAGCAGAAAAAGAAGGTCAACTTTTTAAATTTTAATTTTTATCAGTTTTTGTATTTATTTTATGTTTGGATTTATAATATGGTAAATAATGGCTGTGTGGCATATATCATTGAAGGGGTTTCTGTTTAGGGGGTGTTTGTTTCGGCTTATATGGCGGGCTTATGGCTTACCCTTAGGTGCCTTACCCTTACTTTCATCTAAATCTATAAATAATTATTGATAAGTTTTAAATGAAGTAAACCCAATAGATCATAAACGATTAAATGATATGTTAAGCTACTCCAAATCTTTTATTTGCATAAGCCATCAGGTTAGAAAACTGAATAGCGAAGGAACCAATATAGAAAAAGACTCCACAGCCCAAGCGATATAGGGTAAGACACCTAAGTATCCGTAAATATTAAACTGAATAGTGACGCAAGAGATATAGAAAAAGACTCCACAGGTTAGAAAACTTGACTTATTTACTGCCCCTTATAGTTTGGTTTTGATGACGATAATCAACTTTGGATGTCAGTTTTTTTAATCTAATGATATGAATGTATGTGCAGCTAAGTGGATCCAGATTATCATGGGTTGGGTCACATTTCAGTCACAAGTTCGGCATAATTTTCAAGCCGTTTTGGTAAGCACACTATGCATGCTACTATATATCCTGATAGTATTATTTATCTTTTTTGTTGTTTATGCAGTTCCAGATCCCTTGGTAATGAAGTTATTAGGATGACTTGGGTACCACAACTTCATGTGCCTGATGATCAATTGAGTGTGCAAAACAAACAGCATGTTACTGGAACCTGGTCCTATTCAAGGTATGTGTGTTCACTTCTGTGCACGTTAGGTTAGGTGGTTTAAATTATGCCTACCATTTACAACTACTTATTTTACTTTTCTACCAACATCTAATGAGAAGCAACAGCAGCAGAAAATGTCTCTTATCAAAGTTGTCAGCATTTAAACCGTGCATGTGTCTGAAGGTAAAACGTATCACTTATTGTACGCTGTTTGTCCATGACTTAGCATTTATGTAACCAAAAAATGGTGCTAATTCTCATACTGTTTTACATATCTGGCAGAGGGATCATATGATTACAAGACGTCTACAGAACCTTTTAAGCACCACAGTTTCAATTAATACTAAAAGAAATGGGACACCAAAACGCCTTTGGGCAAACAGCTTGTCCTTTCGAGGCATCTTATCATGAGCCTTACTTTGGCCCTTAATTACCACCGGTACAGGGGAGTGATATCCACCTGATTTAGGCACCGATGACTTCAAAGGTCTCTATGGATACAAGGTACACTTTTCTCATTGAAAAAACAGAACACATATGATAACAGTACAATGTGCATCATCTATGATAGAAGCAGAACACATATCATAACAGGCTATAAAGAGTCATTCTATTATGAAAAGTTGATAAAATACTCGACAACGAGTGTCGGGTTGATAAGCTATTTTCAGTTGAATAACAAAAACTTCAATGTATCATAATAAACAATTTATTGAAATATACAGGTAACAAAAACTAAACTGCAGCATCTATGATATTAAAAACAGAACACATAACAACAGGCAATAAAGAACTATTCTACTATGAAACGTTAACAAAGATTCAACACTGATTGAACAAATACACAATATGCGTTATTCTCAGGTTGATAAGCCATTGTAAGTTACATTAGAATATCTTACACATAAACTACTCAACTGCATTAGAACTCGATAGTGATCATAAAATATGACATTCAAACTATAAAACAGCTATATGATTAAATAATTTAATCATGTTAATCACGTTATCAGCTTTGCTTTCAACTTTAATCACACACAATAGCAAAAAATTTAAAGAATGAAAAAGTCAACAAATAAATTATTATTACATGTTGATCATGATTTGTTTTCTTTTTTCTTACTTTAAAATGGATTTTATCGTTACAAAATAGACTAGGTATTTACTATTTTATAATCCTGTATCAATCAGATTTTTAACTCCATAAATACATCTAAAATAAACAAATAATCATCAAACCAAATAAAAAAGTCCAACTTTTAATTATATCTTTTTTAGCCAATGTTATCTCTAATTGTGTCATTGTTTGTCATTGTGCGGTTAGTGTGATTACGTATAATGTTGTGTTTAATGGGTTGGGGGAAAAGGTAGGATGAAGGAAACGCGTGACATACTTGACGAGTGGTATGTGCTTAATTACACATACCTTTTACCTTTAAAAACGAGCTAAAATAACCAAAAACGGACTTAAAATGCCAAATATATGCTTGTTTTGCTAATTGTGTTGTGCAGGAACGATAACTAAGAAAAGGACGAAAAAAAGATAAACTACAAAACCGGACTCGGAATGGAAAAGACTGTGAAAGACAAAGCCAAATCGAAGCCGAAAAGTCAATCAAGTCAAAAAGTCAACAGAAAAGTCAACTGGTCAAAGACAAAGTCAACCCAAGTTCAACCCCCGAGGCCAAAAGTCCAAAGAAATATAAGTTTAAGGGACTAGAAATTGTAAATCCCTAACTTATATTTAAACAAAAATCCAAGAGAAAAGAAGAGAAGGGCCAAACTGTTAATATAGCAAAGATACACTCCAAGGACATAAACTGCAAGTTCCAAAGAGTTTTACACACAAGGACTGGTGGTGCAAATTATTATATAACCTTTGGGGACTGAAATTGCCAAGTCCCCAAAAGTTATATAACCACAAGGACGAATTGTGCAAAAGAAGTTATAACCTAGAGGGGCCAACCTTGCCATTTCCACAAACTCACCCCTGTCACCCCTAACCTTTTCATACCAGTCTTTCCCGCCATTTTTGTCTTCCCCAAAACTCAACCCGTTTTTACCCTGAAGACTATCACCACCCCATGGTCAAACCTCTCCCCCCTCCTCCACTAATCCCCTAATCCCACTTGGCAATCCCACACTTCCCCATAACAAATTCAACGGCTATGATGGATTGTTGATGAAATTGAAGGGTCAAGATTGGTTTTTGGTTTTCCTCTCACCAAACTAACACAACAAACAAGCTTCCCAGCTTATAAAAGAAGAAGAAGGTTTAGAAGTAAAGGAGGGAGTTGTTTTAGTTTTAATTTTCAGTTTGTATTTTTCTCATTTTTAAGCATTTCTTTCAAGTATTTTTCAAATTCAGTTTAAATCACTTGTACCTTTGTTACTTTAGCTTGTACTTCAATCATTTTAGTAATCACATTCAGTTTCAAAGTTTCCTTGCTCTTTGTTTCAATTTTAAGTCGAATTTACTCAATAAGCTCTCAATAAGCTCATTTGAGCTTATTACTGTTCATAAGCTCAAATTCAGTCAAATTTTGTGTTTTCAGTCATTCATTTCTCTTTTAGTTCATTTACATCAAAGTCATGATCACTTGAGTGCATTTGAGTACAATTTGAAAGCTTATGGAGTAATAAGCTAACAAAAGCTTATTGAGCTTATAGCTCAAGGTTTAGAGGCTAGGGAGCCACTTAGGTGTATGTTTTTAAGCCACTCACTCTACAAGAGTGGCTTTGGTTCTGAGACTACAATAATTTCAGGTTCATTTCTTAAGTCTCATTTTAGCTTAATTTTAGCTTTATCAATTGCTTATTTCTATTCAATTTTGTTTAATTCTCTTTAATCATGTTTTGTTTAGGCTTAATCTCTTGCTGTGTTAAGTTTTCATTAGGTTAAATTTGTGTAACTTTAGTTTCTCTTTTAAAACTGTCATATTAGTGTAGTAAGCTAGTAGAGTAACTAGCTTATTATCACAAATAAGCCTTAGGTTTTATAGCTTAAAAAGCTTTATTAGGTCATTTTAAGTGAAAGTAGATAAAAAGTTTTGAAAGTTTTAGCTTTTAGAAAGTTTTTAAGTGCAATAAGGTTTTGACAGTTAGAATAAGGGAGTGTTTGGTATAAGCTGTGTTTGACTCTTAAAGTCAACAGCACTTTGTCAAAACTCTTCATATAGTTGTGTTAGGATATAAACTCAAGCTTTGAATTAGTTTTAAAGGTTAGATTAGTGAATTTAAAAATTTAGAGTTTAAAAAGCTTTGTATTAGCACCAGGGCAATTCTCAGTAAGAGTAACTTTAGAATTTAGGAGTTCATAAGCATTTAGAGAACATACTTAGTCAATTCAGGTTTAGGTATACTTAGTAAGTAGGATTTGAGAGTTTTCATTTCAAATTTTGGCTGCACTAGATCATTAAGCCAAGTGCATCAGCAATACATAACAGCAAGATTAAGTGATGGCTCATTCCTTTTTGAATTTTCATTTCCATGTTAAATTTTGAAAAACCTTTTATCCAGAGTTGCTTAATATCCATAGAACAGCTTAAATCCAAATCTTCAGTTTCTAAGGTTCAGTAATAAGCAGCTTAGCTTATTTGAAAAAGCTCATCTCAGTTTTAAGTCAAAACTTGCATTGTTTCAGTTCAATTTTCTTGATAATTTTGTTAATACTTAGCTAATGTTTGTTTAGATACCTTTAGTACACATCCTGAGCTACAAGTAACAGTTTTTAGTTTCCATTTTCATCTATTAATAAGCTAGGAATAAGCCAATTTCTTAAAAAGCTAGTTAAGCCTTAGTTTCTGTGAACAGGAACAAAATGCTTATTTTCTAGCTTATTGAGTTGCCAAAAGTAGAAAGTCCCTTTGTTAAAGTTGTTTAGTATCAGCTCCTTAATAAGTTTGTAGTTTTAAGTTTTTGCTAAATCTTAATTTTTCAATAAGCCAAAATAAGCTAGGTCGTAGGGTCTGTTTTGTATATATTTGATAGTTTAGGGGTATTCGTTTACACTGGAGTGTAAATTTTCAAAAGTTTACCCGCCTACCCTTTACTTTCCTTTCTTACACTTTCTACCCTAGAGTTTTCGAAAAATAAAAAAAAGGGGGAAAGACAAGAGGTCCGGGTGAGCAAGACTCGAACCCGAGACCTCTCGATACAAACCCCCTTTATAACACCACTCTTACCACTGCGCCCTTGGGTCTTTTTCGTTAAAGACTCAAGGGCTTGTATATTTAAGGGTGTTTTGGCAAATAAGCTTATAAAGCTGTTTAAGCTTATTTTCGGGCTTATTTGTTGAGCTTATTTTTGTTTCTTATTTTTCGTAGGAACTATATAAAGTCTAGTATTTTTTGTAAATTTTTCAGAATTTTTCGTAATCGTTTAATATTTTTTATAATTTAATTTAGTTAAAAGTTTAACTTTTATTATATAAAAACCATTTTTTTCACATATATTTTCCATGTTAAATTTGAAATTTCTAGGAATTAAAATAGAATTTAGTTAATATCTTTTTCTTAGGAAAATCATAAAAAAATAGAAAAACAGTTGAAAAATTAAAATTCTTTTTGCATTAAGTTTCTTTTTAAATCTAGTATTTTTGAAAAATAAAAGTAAAATTTTAGTGATAATTTTAGAAAAATTATTTTAGTTAATTCATAATCTTTGAAAATTATTAAAAAATCAAAATAGTTTAAAAAATTCTAATTCTTTTTCTAAAATTCGATTTTTAAATTGTGATTTTAGTATAAAATTTGTTAGAGAAAGTTCTTTAGATTAAAATTCATTTTTAGCTCACATTTTTAGCGTTTTGTGCATTAAGATTTCGCAACCCACACCCCGTCCCCTAAAATAAGTTAAATTGTTCTTAATTCGTGCTATTATATTTTTGTAGTGTAAATCAATAATTCTAAAACTTCCCTTTATCAATCTTAACTCGAATCCGAATTATTCCAAATTCTCAATTCACGATTATCGATGGACACGACCCCGATGAAAATACTTCCCCGCGATAAGAAAAAATTACAACTTGTGTTTTCTTTAGTGAGATTTTTGACCTTATATTTCTCTTGTTTTGATGAAGTAATTTTGAAAGAATACTAACGGTGATTAATCCTATAAGTATATAAATTTGTTTACGATCGTCAAAGGAAGCCAAGACGTCTCATGCTGTAGCTGCAAATCTTTCAGAACTAGAGCTGAAAAAGATCTTACTTGAATAGATGGAAGCTAACAACTCTATCAACAGGTCAGACATTCAAAGGCAGCTCTACAAGGCATTAGTTGATGCGTATGAAGCCGACAAAATTCTGCTAGATACTTATGGCGATACGGTCACAATAAAAAGACCTCGAGACAGAGCAGATGATGATCAAGAACCCTCCGCTGGAACAGACCAGGGGTCCAAAAGAAGAAGGTCAGGAAAAGAACCTGAATCTACCAGTGCTCTAAGAGAAACGACAACCACGACTGCAGGAAAGACTACTACAGGTTCTAAGACTCACAAGCAATCTGCTAGCCAATCTGCTTCGATAGAGGAAACTATGCAAACTACAGATGTCTTTGAAGCAGCTGCACACCAGGAGTTTGAAACAGGTGTCCATGATGAACAAGCAGAAGAAGAGGTCCATCATCTTCCTGACTGGTTTCAACAACCTAAACGACTACCTTCTCCTGATCATGCATGGAACAAGTCTGTACCTGCCATTCATGAATCTGTCCAACCTTGGCTAAGTAATCTGGCAAGAAGACAAGATCCTCAAGAGTCATTCGATGAGCTAATAGACACTACATTTGACTTCTCCACTTTTGTGATGAACCGGCTAAATGTTAAAACACTAACACCTGAATTGTTAGCAGGTCCAACATTTGAGCTGATGAAAGGAACATGCAAGAGTCTGACTAAACTTGAATACTTTTGTGAAGAAGTCTACAAAGCCACAACAGAAAAATTGGACTGGATCAACCCCGAAGGCCGCCAATATCCTCATGATCTGCGACAGCCACTACCGTTGGTTCCAAATTCTCAAGGTCATCATGTCATAGCGTTTCATCACTTCATCAATAACGACCTTGAGTACCTACGTAGTGGTGAGTCAAGCCGGAAGTACTCTACTTCAGTTACGAAGACCAAGGCTGCAGATTACGGGCATATTAAATGGATAGAAGACTTAGTGCCCAACTCAATGTGGAGTCAAGTGATAGTCAACTATGACAAATTCGCTCTCTGGGGAAGACAATTCTATGCATTTGCGACCACAAGGGAATCAGCTCGTGACGTCTACTCAAAAAGAAGAACTATTGCT
This sequence comes from Tanacetum coccineum, assembly GCA_026074375.1. Classification (NCBI taxonomy): domain Eukaryota; kingdom Viridiplantae; phylum Streptophyta; class Magnoliopsida; order Asterales; family Asteraceae; genus Tanacetum; species Tanacetum coccineum. The sequence continues at coordinate 248 of BQNB010047471.1, read as the reverse complement.
GTCACAAAGGTGGAAATAGTCGAATGGCAAAACTACAAGCATCTTGACTGGATTACTGTACGAAGGAATGATGACATACATTACAAGTTCAAAGAAGGCGACTTCCACAGACTTCGGATCCAAGACATTGAAGACATGCTGCTTCTTCTCGTGCAGGGAAAAGTGTTGGAACAAATTACAAACGACTAAGTGTCATTTCTGCTGTTAGACATATTCGTTTCTGCTGATAGCACTAAGTCGTTTCTGCT
>BQNB010047470.1:2548-40395 GCA_026074375.1 Tanacetum coccineum | reverse complement strand
TTTATAAGTTTAAGCCGGTTGAGCCCAAAAGTGGTCAAAACCTCGTTTTAAAATTTGATCAGAAGGTAACAAAATTAGTTTTTCCGAAAAGTGTTTCCAAGTTTCATTTGACCATAACTTTCTCATTTTACTTCCAATTTTGATTATTTTTATATCAAAACAACCGTAGCAGCATAAGCTAACATATTTCCAAAGTTTTGAGGTTTCAAAACATTTTTAAGTCGCCCTAAACCTATTTAACAATTCCAGGCAGCCTACAATTTTATCCGAAATTATCACAAATCAATACCATAACTCCACAATACTTCCATTCTAACTTATTTCTTCCAACCGCAAAACCACTACTAATAGTAACCTAATCTCATGTCCCATAATTTCCTAACTCATTAATCTATCACCTAAAACCAAACTAACCATATTCAAATTCAATAATACCATTTATTCCATAATCTTTCAAAAACACATCAACTTAGTTTTATAAAATCAACACAAACACATGGATACTAATGATTTATTAACATGAACCATAAATAAATAAGAGATGAAAGAAAAGAGCTTAAGGTTTGCTTACAAGCAAGATGAACAAAATAAAAGTATCAAAGCTTGATTATGAGATGAAGAACTTGATAAACCCCAAATAATATTATAAACCCCTTAGTTTTTAAACCCTTGAATGATCTTGAAATGAATAACCCAACACCTTAGATGAGCTTGAATATCAATCTTGAATGCTTAAAATATGAAGAAAATGGAAGATGATAACCCTTTAAGGGTGTTTGGTTTGGGACGTGAGCAACAAAGAGAGAAAGAAAAGAGTGAAATGTTGTGTGTGTGTGTGTGTGTTTTAGAAAAAGATATGTGAAAGATGAAATGAACCAAGTCTTGCATAAATAACAAAGGCACATGGGATCCTTGGTACTATGGGGAACAAGGTGGAAATTTTTTTGTGGCTTGGTTAGCAAGGGGGGACGTGTATGGGATAAGAGAGGGGGGACCAACTTGGTCTTGGTTTGTAGTTTAGTGATAAAAATATCTAGATATTGTTAAATGTATGCATGAACATGCATGTATAATTAAGCTAGTTAACGCAAATATAATTCCGTAAGAAAAGAAAGAAAATCGCGACGACTTAGAAAAATATAATAATCCAAATATATCTTCGTTAAGTAGAAACGCGTTAGTCGTTAAAAGACTACGTTAATAAGAAAGCCAGAACGCATCCGGTTATGTGTCTCAGTTTACGCGGGACAATTTCTTGGTTTTAGGTCAAATTGACATTTAACTTATTAGAGTTAAAAATAATAAACTTAAAAGGTAAAATATTAACCTGAGAATTTACGAATTGTTACAGAGGTAGAAGAAGTTGAGGAGAAAAGTGAAGAATTAGAAGTAGAAACTGAAGAGGAAGAGGAGGACGACCCATAATACTTTGACACCTTCTCCACCATAGAAGAGTTAGGTTATCACAAATGGCTTTTGAAAAATCCTCGACCTCCTTGGGTTAGTGCTAAGGTAGAAACGAGAAATCTGAATAACATAAAAATCTCATGCATGGTTGGTCAATTCCTCAAGGAACAAGCTTACATTGATTTAGAATCACCAATCAATGTAATGTCTAGGCTTAATTACTACTGGATCATGAGTGAAGATTTAAAATCAAGAAAAAAACCCGTCAAACCCTAAGAAAATTAGCAATTTCGTAGGGAGAGTTAAGGGATTAAAAGTCTTTGTAGATAACTTCACTTATGAATGTGATTTTGTCATAGTAGAAGATACCACTAGTGTCATAAATCACTACCTTGGAGGAATGGTGTTAGGAAAACCGTTTGAAAGAAACATGCTTAGTTTACAGTAAGGAGGAGGGAACGGTCATGTTCAAAAAGGGTAACGAAAAGATTATATTCAAGATGCCTCATAAAATGGAAAAGTTTAAACACATAGATTTTGAGGAAATAAAAATTGATTGCATACCACCCTTTGTCATAGAAGAAAATGATGATAACCATGAGAAAAGTCATTACTCGGATAGCTTGAATTTAGGACCCGCATATAGGCGAGACAAGAGCGTAACTAAAACTATTAAATGCCTAATCAAGATGAGAAGTAGGAAAAGCAAAGGAGGAGTCACGTAAGGAGTTTGACTCCGAGTCTAGCTATAATACTCGTTAAATAAAGAAAAGCGCTTTTTGGGAGGCAACCCAATCTTTTATTTTCTCGCATCTTAGGAGTGTCATGTGTGTTTTAATTCTTTATCGTTTGTTTTTATGTGTTTGAATTATGTGATCAAGCTTTGTTTTGTCTTTAACTCCGTCTTAATTACAATCAAAGATATTTTGCATCAAATAAGTGTAGGGGAAAATATCCGGTTTATAAGAACTATTTCAAACATATAAAATAAATTATTTAGATTAATTTGCGTCTTGTGTCATGTTTGTTAGAGTCATATGTTTGTGCTAATAATTCTCGTGGTTTATACAATATTTTTGAAGGGAATAACTAATAGGATTGCGTGCAAAATTTTGTTCTAAGAAAAGGAATGTGAATTTTTCACAGTGTCTAGAGACGGCGTCAAGATTTTTCCTGACGGCGTCACGTCTCCAGACTTGTGAAAACTCGAATTTCCTATTATTTTTGAGAAATTAATTTTGATAATCTCCAGAATTTGTAATTTTCCTAAAACTTGCAGAAAATCATGATTTTATTTAGCACATTCATCCTATCTTTACCGCTTTCGTAGAGTCAAAACCCTAATCACATCATTGTATATTTTTATCCTGCCGATTTTATGCTAGGTATAGTTGTTTCTTGTCTTTGATTTGCAGGTTATTTTTTATAAGAAGAAGCTCTAGATTTCTTAGGAGTTTCATATGGACGATTCTTGGATGACGATTTAACAAGCTTATCATTTGTTTCTTCTCCATTATTGAGCAAAACCATGGGAGTACTAGTTTTTTTTACTTTTTCTTTGCCCTTAATTCGTTTATTCAAGTACTTTTAAGAACATTGAGAACAATGTTCAAAATAAGTGTGGGGGAAATAAGCCTTAGAAACTATTCCTTCAATTGCATTTGCTTTGTCCTTAAAATGATGTGTAATATATAGAAACATAACGTAGAAGGTAATTTTGACCCAAATTTAATTTTTTTATGGCACAGACCAATGAAAACTGAGTATTATTAGTGTCTCATGGATAGGAAATATATGTGTAGCACAAAAACCTTACCACTTCAAAAATTCCGCCATTAACGTGAGTTTCGCCCCTAGATCTTTAGGAATTAAGGTATCCATCTTTGATACCTAAGATCGTTTCACCTTTAGCTTTCTTGAGTTAAGGACAGAGCAATTGCATGCGGCGCGTTCATGGATTTTATCGTGCATGTGTGATTTTGTCGCTTGTTCTGGAGCCTTGGTATTGGTTAAAAACTATATGAGAGTGTACCGGTAGTGTATTAAGTTCTAGAACTTGTTTTAGTGATTCATCCCGAGACCGCTAGTAACATCGCACTTGTGTGATTAGGATTTTCTAAATGATAAGAGACACTAGGATAAACCCTGTTTTAAACCTGTAAATGTTATTATGGTCACCTCGATCATATAACTATCTCCACACCCTTGCTTCACACTTATTCTTAGTGCAAGATACCCCTAGTACACCCCTCCAAGCATATCCTTTTCGCTGTTCTCATATTTTTTTGGTGGATTCCAGATTATTAATGAAGAGCATTGTCTACAAATCGCCTTAGCCTTCCTTGTATGTACTCGCTTTGAGTACATTATTGTTATAAACCATATTAATTTTTAGTTGAGTACATGGTTGCTAAATCGAGTCTTGTTATTAGTATAGTTTTGGAACGATTGAGATTCATGATAGTTTTTACTTTATGAAGAAATAGGGAAGAAAGTTAGTTTATTACCCCCATACGTGTGTAATACGATCCATGTTATGTTGATCCTCTTAATTAGGGTCATTAGTTAGTTTGTAATTATGAGTTCTAAAACTCAAGTGTAGGGGTGCAATTATAAACCCCAAGTTATGTATTATTATGTTTTAGCAAATGGCAGGGCAAAAGTGTACGAAAAAAATATATATATAAAAAAGAGAATAAAAAAATGTATATAAAAAAAGAAAGAAAAAAAATGTACGGGCTACCTTTTTGCTTATGTTCGTGTATATATCAAAATAGTTAGTTGTAAAGTTTGTATATCTTAGTCCTAGTTTAGTCGAGTCTTGTCTTAGCAACGCCTTCATGTGTATTCTTGTATTTAATTAACTCACCACCACCCCAAATCCACCTAAATATATCCCATCCATCCGTTTCCGTTTAACTTACACCCATACATCACAACCCTTTAAAGACCTCTTTTATAGTAATTCCTTGATGCTTATGCCATTGCGATAGAGGTTTTTGATCATTTACCAAGCCTATGATAATTTGTATGCTACGACTAGTAACGAGTGTTATTTTCCTATTTTCATTATTGTTATAATTTATTATACACCTGAGAGAAAGAGAGAATCCAAACACTTATTGTGAGGTGCTAGTGTACATTTTCTGTGCTTTTAATTACGAGGTCTAATAGATTGTGCCATAAACTATCTTTGAAGAGTAAGTTAAATGCCCCCGATATTGCTATTGTCTAGGTAGACAATTCCATTTGCTTGAGGACAAGCAAATCCCAAGTGTAGGGGTATTTGATGAGGTGTCATTTTATACACTTTTTCGAGGTCATTTAACCCCCTAAATCATGCAAATAAGCCTAAAATATGTGCTTAATCATTCCTTTTTGTGTCTTTATCATTTGGGAAGCTCTTGGAGAAAATACACGTGACTTGGACTCAATTTGAGAAGAAACGGGACACGATTACAACTTTACCCGAAGTAGTTTCAAGAATGCGCGTATAGTGCCTGGAGACGGCGTCCAAATTCATAGCGACGCCGTTAGATCTTACAAGCGACGACGTTAGAACGTAACCGCCTCAAGGAAATCCCTAAGAAGATTCGGTGAAGCGACGACATTCCTGATGCCGTCGCTACCTATTTCTTATATATAAAAACTCGTTTTAGGGTTTTAGTGTGTGGAACTAGTATGCAACTTTTGGGAGACGAACCCTAACTATTTGTAGCAGCTTTTAGGGTGTTTTTAGGGTGTTAAACCCTATTGTATTAGCCCTAAACACATGTTCTAATCAAGTGAAGTTCATTTATCTTTTAATCATTCAATATGTCTATGTGTTGTGTGATTGATTATTGTTCTTCTCCTTTATTTAACATGCTAGGCTAGATCTATTAGTATTTACTTATGATTGCATGAAACTTAGGTTGTAGATCCTTTTAATATTGCTTCTTGTGATGAATGTGCGCGTTAGACTCTAGAAATCTGGCTATAAAATATTACATTAGCATAGACGTCTAGGGAAATGCGAGTGTGTAGAAAGGATACCATCGGTAACAGTCTTCATACTACCTTACCTCTAATATGGATGATCCCTCTTAAGTTTTTTAATGCATGTAATGTACTCTTAGGGGACTTGTAATAGTCTTCATACTACCTTACATGTGCGTTGCCTTAACGGAATATTACATAGACTGCGGATTCGTGTAATCTGTTCATTTCTTAGGAAAAACTTACACAGATCATCACAAGTTTGACAAAGCAATAGAATTAGGAGAAGTAAACTAAGGAGTAGTGCATGATTAAGTAAATACGTTCGTTTACCATATAAGAGTTCACCAAAGTAATTTAGATTAAATATTAGTTTAATTAGGTAAAACCAAAACCTACCTCTAAAACTAGAATTTTACTTGCTTTATATAAAATACAAAAATACGAAAATACAAAAACAATCTTCTTTCAACCCCTTAGATCTCTGTTAGATTTAGTTCGAGCCTTCACACGCTATTCCCCTAGAGAACGATAACAACCCTCGAGTCTTGCCTTACTACACTATAACGGTTATGTACTCTGCCAAGGGGATTGTAAAACTTCTTGTAGTTTACAAGACTTGCATCAAGTTTTTCGCGCCGTTGTCGGGGAATAGTATAGGTTTCGAATTTTATTTAGCTTAGGTCTACTCTCTTGATTCCTATCAAGTGAGATTTTAATTTCTGTCAATTAGCTTTCTTTAGTCTATCTTTTTTTGAGTCATTTGTTTTGTAAATCTTTTTCGTTGACCTCCATGGAAAACAAAAATCTGGTCCGTACCTTAGGAGACTATTCTAGACCCAGCCACAAGGGATATCAAAACACCATTGAGCTCCCCGATGGGAACAATGTGGTGCCTCTGTGATCCGACACCATCCGGTTGGTGTAAAATGGATGCTCATTCCATGGACTTTGGTTCGAGGATCCAAACCAACATCTCAAGGATTTTCTAAAACTTGTGGACTCACTTGACCTTGATGTTGCAAATAGGGAAAGGACGCGCCTGCGTCTATTTCAATTTTCCCTTCGCGATCAAGCTAGCAATTGGCTTGAACGTCTTCCAGCAGGATCCATCTCTATTTGGGAGGATCTTACTACTCATTTCCTTGCTCAATTCTTTCCATCGGGAAGGACTTCTAAACTTCAAAATGACATCTTGATATTCCAACAACATCAAGGTGAATATCTCTCTGAAGCATGGACTCGTTTCAAGGACTTACTTCAAAAAGTCCCTCATCATAGCATCGATCTTTGGTTCCAAGTCCAAATCTTTTATGACCATGTCAATCCCACCACAAGGCGAACCATCGATCAAGTGGTTGGTGGTAAGCTGCGTGACAAAAATGCCAAAGAATCCTAGGCACTATTAGAGGACCTCCCCCTCTATGACAACGAAAGTTGAAATGACTTAAGGGACCTCGCTAAACCGGTTAAGGCAATTTATTTGCCTCAAGATGTCCCGAGTACATCGGACCATCGTCTCATCGAGCTCGAAAATCAACTCCAACGCTTGATGGAAGCTCATCTTGCTCCCAAACCACCCGTTCAAGTGAACAAAATCACTTCTTCATGTGAGATTTGTAGTGGTCCCCACGACACTCAATAATGCATGGAAAATCCCAAGCAACCTTTTGTTGACTATGCATCCTCGCATACAGACAAAGCGGGAGGCAAGTGGTTCACTTTCAAACCTGAGCAAAACAATCTTGGTGACACCTATAATCCATCATAGAGAAGTCACCCAAACCTTAGGTGGAGACAACCTTAAAATTCTCAAAACAATTTTTCAAACCCACCTAATCATTTTCAACCCGACGGTTCGAGCCGCCCCTTTAATAACAACCCTCAAAATTTTAACAATCAATCAAATCTCGAAGGGTTGGTGTCTAATTTCATGGCATCTCAAGACGCTAGATTGTCTAAGTTTGAAGCCAATTTCAAACAACAACAAAGTGAGATGACCAATAAGATTGACACACTCCTGAAGGCCATCAATGATCGAATGACGGGAGCACTCCTAAGTGACACGGTTAAGAACCCGAAACTGAATGTTAACTATACCTCTTCAGTTTGTCTACTCGTTCTTACCTGATGGGAGATCCCCAAAGCTCATCCCACCCTCTCAACTCAATCAATGCCATCAAAAGATGTTCAAAGGAAACAAACAATTCTCAAAAAGACCAATTGCAAACGGTCATGGAAATTGGAACACCAAAACTAAAAGAACCCGAAAAAGCTTTAGAAGATGAAATCAAGGATTTGCATCTCAACTTACCGGTTCTTGAAGTTATAGCTCATGCTCCAATATACAATGCAATTCTGGATAAATATGTGGAGAGTCTAGAGTTAGGCAAAAATAGGTTCGCATTCATTCAGGGTGAAATGCCTGAGAAAATAAAGGACACCAGATTATTCACCTTACCTTGTAGACTAGGGGACTCCAAGCCTTTTGATACCTTAGCCGATTTAGGGTCCTACGTGAATTTAATCCCACTATATCTCTTCAAAAAGCTAAATATTGGATTACTAGAAGAGACCGATCATGTTTTTAGGTTAGCAGATGGAACTAAGTCTTATCCCGTAGGAATTTTAAAAAAAGTAGAAGTCCACATAGGAAAGTTAAAACTCTTAGATGACTTCTATGTCATAGACATGGACAAAGAGCCAGCTACCTCGTTACTCGTAAGAAGAGGATTCTTAGCAACTGCTAATACCGTAATAGACTGTAAAAAAGCCAAGATAGCAGTAGGAGAAGGAGTTACTAGGTCAATATTTAGAGTTAAAGAAACCGACCTAAGAGAAGATGAGGTGCCTTATTGGACCACTCTAGGAAAACGAGAGTCTTATACACCACGACCTAGTATGGATGGAATAGGTGCCCGAACCCCTTACTATGCTAAGAAGGACTTCACAGATTACCATTTGCCTGACGAATGGGAAATTGATAGAGATTCCGAGCTTAACCTGTTTAAGGATGTCCTAGTATTTAAAAGAATGGTAGAATTCTTAGGAATTATACCAATAAATCTTAAGGGAAATATGTGGGAATCGAAAGAATTGATTGAAAATAGGATAGATTAGAATAAGCCACCAAAAGGAGGAGACGAAGCGTGGCATCCTAAGATTAGATTGATCGATCCATATGGAGAGGAATTCACTAAAACCTTCCAATCAATTCCCACCACTAGGAAATTGTCCAAGAAAGAGAATCTAAGCGAGATCATCGACTTGGATCATTTTCATGATTCATAGGAGTGTGACTCCGAGTCTAGCTACAAGACTCATTAAATAAAGAAAAGCGCTTATTAGGAGGCAACCTAATCCATTTTATTTTCCCGCATTTTAGGAGTATCTTGTGTCATATTTGTTAGAGTCATATGTTTGTGCTAATAATTTTTTGTGGTTTATGCAATATTTTTCCAGGAAATAACTAATAGGAATTGCGTGCAAAATTTTTCCAAGAAAACAAATGTGAATTTTTTCACAGTGTCTGGAGACGGCGTCAGGATTTTTCCTGACAGCGTCAAGTCTCCAGACCTGTGAAAATTTAAAATTTTTATTATTTAAAAAAAAATTAATTTTGTATAATTTCCAGAATTTGTAATTTTCTTAAAACTCGGAGAAAACCACAATTTCGTTATAGCACATTTATCCTATCTTTATTTCTTTCGTAGTGTCAAAACCCTAATCATATCATTGTATATTATTATCTTGCCGATTTTACATTAGGTATAGTTGTTTCTTGTCTTTGATTTGCAGGTTATATTTTATGAGAAGAAGCTTTGGAGTTCTTAGGAGTTTCATATGGACGATTCTTGGATGACGATTTAACCAGCTTATCATTTGTTTCTTCTCCATTATTGAGCAAAACCAAGGGAGTACTAGTTTTCCCCCTTTTTCTTTCCCTTTATACGTTTATTTGGGTACTTTTAAGAACATTGGAGACAATGTTCAATTTAGGTGTAGGGGGGAAATAAGACTTAGAAACTATTCCTTCAATTGCATTGTTTTGTCCTTAAAATAATGTGTAATATACCAAAACATAACGTAGAAGGTAACTTTGACCCAAATTAATTTTTTTATGACACACACCAAATAAAAATTGAGTATTATTAGCGTCCCATGGATAGGAATTATATAACTAGCACAAAAACCCTACCACTCTAAAAAAATTCCACCCCAAAATGTGAGGTTCGCCCCTAGATCTTTAGGAATTCAGGTATTCATCTTTGATACCTAAGATAGTTTTACCTTTAGCTTGCTCGAGTTAAGGAATGAGCAATTGCATGTGTCGTGTTCATGGACTTGATCGTGCATATGTGGTTTATCGCTTTTTCTAGAGCATTGGTATCGGTTAAAATTATATGAGAGTGTACCGGTAGTATATTAAATTCTAAAACTTGCTTTAGTGATGCATCCCGAGACTGCTTAGTAAAATCGCATTCGTGTGATTAGGATTTGCTAAATGATAAGAGGCACTAGGATAAACCCTGTTTTAAACCTGTATTTGTTATTATGGTCTCCCCGATCATATAACTATCCCCACACCCTTGCTTCGCACTCATTTTTAGTGCAAGATACCCCTAGTACACCCCTCCGAGCCAATCTTTTTCGCGGTTCTCGTAATTTTTTGGTGGATCCCTGATTATAAATGAAGAACATTGTTTACACCCACACCAATTGTTACACCCAAATTTCCTTAGCTTTTCTTGTATGTACTCGCTTTTAGTACATTATTGTAAAACCCAGTTAATTATTTGCTTGCGTACGTGGTTGCTAAGTCGAGTCTTGTGATTAGTGTATACAGTTTTGGGACGATTGGGATTCATGGTAGTTTTTATTTTATGGAGAAAATGGGGAAGAAAGTCAAAGTTATTACCCCCATACGTGCTTAATACACTCCATGTTATGTTGATCCTCTTAATTCAGGTCATTAGTTAGTTTGTAATTATGAGTTTTAAAACTCAAGTGTAGGGTATGTTTATAAACCCCAAGTCATGTATTATTATATTTCAGCAAATGGCAGGGCAAAAGTGTATGAAAAAAAAAAGAAAAAAATGTATAAAAAAGAAGAAAAAGAATCGAAAAAATGTATATATAAAAAGAAAGAGAGAAAAAATATGTACGGGCTGCCATTTAGCTTATGTTCATGTTTATAAAAGATAGTTGTAAAGTTTGTATATCTTAGTCCTAGTGTGGCCGAGTCTTGGCCTAGCAACGCCGTTACATGTATTCTTGTATATTAATTAACCCACCACCACCCCAAATCCACCCAAATATATCCCATCCGTTTCTGTTTAACTTACACCCATACACCACAACCATTTAAAGACCTATTTGATAGTAATTCCTAGGTGCTTACGCCACAACGGTGGAGGTTTTTGATCCTTTATCAAGCCTATGGTAATTTGTATGCTACGACAGGTAATGAGTGTTAATTTTATGTTTCCCATTATGTTATAATTCATTATACACCCAAGAGAAAGAGAGAATCCAAACACTTATTGAGAGGTGCTAGTATATAATTTTCGTGCTTTTAATTACGAGGTCTAATTGGTTGTGTTATAAGCTATCTTTAAAAAGTAAGTTAAATGCCCCCGATATTGCTATTGTCTAGGTAGAAAAGCCCATTTGCTTAAGAACAAGCAAATCCCAAGTGTAGGGGTATATGATGAGGTTTCATTCTATACACTTTTTCGAGGTCATTTAACCCCTTAAATCATGCAAATATGCCCAAAATACATGCTTAATCGTTTCTTTTTATGTTTTTAGCATTTGAGAATCTCTTGGAGGATATACGCGTGACCTGGACTCATTTGGGGAAGAAACAAGACATGATTCCAGCTTTATAACGAAGTGGTTTAAAGAATTGCTCACAGAGCCTGGAGACGGCGTTGCAATTTCCTAGCGACGCTGTCAGATCATACAAGAGACGACGTCAGAAAAACTATGATGGCGTCAGAACATAACTGCCTCAAAAGAAACCATAGAAGATTCGGCGAAGCGACGACGTCAGAAAACCTGCTACGCCATCGTGGCCTATTTCCTATATATACAAACTCGTTTTTAGGGTTAAAGTGTGCAACTTTTGGGAGGCGGACCCTAATTATTTTAAGTCGAGTGTAGCGGCTTATAGGGCATCTTTAGGGTATCAAAACCCTATTGTATCAGCCTTGAACCTATGTTTTAATGGAGTGAAGTCTTCTATCTTTTATCATTTAATATGTCTATATGTTGTGTGATTGATTCTTGTTCTTCGCTTCCTTTTAATATGCTAGGCTAGATTCATTAGTATTTACTTATGATTGCATGAAACTTAGGTTGTAGATCCTTTTAATATTGCTTCTTGTGATGGATGTGCGCATTAGGCTCTAGAAAACTGGCTATGAAATATTACATTAGCATAGACGTCTAGGGAAACATGAGTGTGTAGAAAAGATACCATCGTTAACAGTCTTCATACTACCTACCCCTAATTTGGTTGATCCATATTAAGTGTTTTAATGCATGTAATGTACTCTTAGGGTCCTTGTAATAATCTTCATACTACCTTACCTCTACTGTACTTGTGCGTAGTTGCCTTACAGAAGATTACATAGACGGCGGGTTCAGTAATTATTATGAATTAGGAAATCACTTACCATAATCATCAAAAGGAAAAGTGACAAAGCAATAGGATTAGGAGGATCAAACTAAGGAGTAATGCATGATTAAGTAAACACATTTATTTACCTATACGAGTTTCCACACATTATTTTAGATTAATTTCAGTTATTTGTTTAATTAGCTTAAAACCAAAAACCCCTTTAAACCAGAGATTTTAATTGCTTTCTTAAAAATATAAAAATACAAAAATAATCTTCTTTCAACCCTTAGACCTTAGTTACATTTAGTTCGAACCTTTCCAACCTATTCCCCCAAAGAACGATAACAACCCCCATGTCTTACCTATACTATACTACAACGGTTAGGTACACTGCCTGGGGAATTGTAAAACCTGGTGTTTGCAACCCTCGCATCAAGGACTGTGTCATATTTATAGCCAAAAATGACACTCTCTTGCACGTTTTCAAAATATAGGAGTTTATTTACAAAATTACAAGAGGGTATGTGATTTTTAAAAATCTCACAAATAAAAAATGTTACACCTCATTTTCTACATATGTTGATTTTTCTTTTTGTTAAAAGTGAATTATGATCATTTTTATTTACTTTCCTTGCCATAAATTATAATAGTTGCAATTTTGTTTGTACAAAAAGTTATCATGTATTGGCAGTTCTTGTTTCAAAGATCGGTGACCTAACTGTTTTCCATGGCCAACCCCATGAAGTTTACTCTCAAAAATAAATTAAACAAAATTTCAACATATAAATATACGCATGAATAATCAATACAACAACAAAAACAGACATATAGAAAGAAGATCAATAAAATGCTCTGATTCTCTTTCACAAATCCAGAATGGAAATCCTTCAAATTCTCATGGGCAAGCTTTTCATCACTGTTCTGGATCTCCGCATGTTTCTTACAGAATTCAATAAGCTTTCAAAACGATGTTTGTTTTGAATTGAAGTCTGAACACACTAATTACGGATACAAATTCGATTTGAGATTTGGTCCAATTACTGATAACACAAGAATCCATAGCAAATAACTCATTGACACCCACCTCAATATACACTTGGTTAAGGCTAACTAACTGGCCCATCTTTGGCTTGGTAATTAACATGGACGGGTTCACAAAAACTACATAAAACTAAAATTATTACATCGTTTATAGTTTTCTGTACTTGAAAATGGTTCTCTTTTGTCTTTATAAAAACAAGCATAAAATTATTAATTGGACCATTACTTTTAATAGAACATCGATAATATCATATAACTTTAATAATATATAATATTTTCAGTTAATCTAGTATAAATTAAAGCTAACAAATCATATTTTAGGCCACATATACAAAACTTTAGTCCTTTAACATTAAAACAACCTAGGTTAATCATAAATTTAAAACCCGCATAATAATAAAATAAGAATACAACACTCACTGTTCTCGATTTCTTCTAATGGGCCTCCAATCACCATCGTCTTGAATTTTTAGGGGAAAACTCACCCACTATTATGTACGTAGTTTGATCTTGGCCTCTGTGTCATCTTCAAAACTAGGACTATAGGAATTGATTTGGGGATATTGTGTCTGGAAAATATAGAGAAAATTATGTTGGCGTGTGAGGTAATTGTTAGAACTTAATACTAAGCTCCATGCACCCACACGGATTACACACAGATTAAATTTTCTTAAAATTCAATATTACATAAAGATCTTCTTATTTACATAAATATATTTCCCACTTTTATAATTACATCAATGTCCTTATCAAACTTTTTGTAATTACATCAATATCTTTCCCTAAACTTTTAAATTCTCATCTATACATCTATATATATATATATATAGGGGAAGGTTAATGTAGTGTAGTAGCTTAAAGTTGTTAAAATGAGAAGTGATCTTAACCATTGAATCTATTAATTGTTATGTGATTTAATTAATAGTAGATACCTGACATTAAATCTTATGCATAAAAATTGATGTACAACCTCTAAAAAACTCGATACGTAACCATTTATAGATGATACACATGATACATAGTTTTGCTTCCCAAAAGACTATTAATAAAAATAAACATTTTATTTGCAAATTCAGTAATAGACTCTTACAAGTTACATTTGAGTTTACAAAACAATTGTTAAACTATGATAAACAACTGATACACAAGAAACTAGCAATACTAAAAATCACGAACCAACTGCTCGTACATGAACCAAAACCTCCAACAACTCATACACGAACCAATAACTCGTACACGGACTAACAACTAATGAACGAATGTGATATTTGTCCAATTTCTATTACTTCTCACTTTAACAACTTTAAGCATCTACACCATTTTAACTAAATTCTATGTATATATATGTATATGTATATATATATATATATATATATATATATATGTATATATATATATATGTATTATTTAAATTAGATATGTATGTATATATATATATATATGTATATATATATATATATGTATATATATATATATGTGTGTGTATATATATATATATAGTGAGAGAGAGAGAGAGAGTGAGTGAGAGAGTAAGGATCAAATGAGAAGAAAAAATAAAATGAGAATGGTGAGAAGAAATCAAAACTAACACATTTCAAAATGAACTAAAATAAATGGATGATTCCTTAAAATCCATCCTTCTTTATTTGAAATGTGTGGCAAGAAATTCTTATTATTCTTACCGTTTTAGTTTTTCTTCTCACTTATATAATTATGATGAATATCAGAGATAAATAAGAGATAAATAACAGTTTTTGAATGTAAAATTCATATAATTCTCATTTAGTTGATATATATATATATATATATATATATATATATATATATATAGAATTTAGTTAAAATGGTGTAGGTGCTTAAAGTTGTTAAAGTGAGAAGCAATAAAAATTGGACAAACGTAACATTTATTCGATAGTTTTTTCTTCTTCGTGTACGAGTTGTTGGTTCGTGTACGAGTTGTTGAAGGTTTTGGCTCGTGTACGAGCAGTTGGTTCGTGGTTTTTCATATTACCAGTTTCTTGTGTATCAGTTGTTTATCATAGTTTAACAATTGTTTGTTAACTTGTATGTAACTCGTAATAGTGTATCAATGAATTTCCGAATAAAATGTTTATTTTTATTAATCGTTTTTTTAGGCAAAACTATGAATCATATGTATGAGCAATAAACAGTTACGTAACAACTTTTTTAGTGGTTATATATCAATTTTTATGTATAAGATTTAATGTCATGTATCTACTATTAATTAAATCACATGTCGATTAATAAATCTAATGGTTATGATTACTTCTCATTTTAACAATTTTAAGCTACTACACCACAATAACCTGCCCTATATATATATATATATATTATTTTATATAATATATATATATTATTATATTATATAGGGATGAGATCATGGAGGGGAAAACATATTTTGGTGGATAACCCAGAAAACCCAGAAAAAACCAAAACAAATGCCCTTAAAAAAAAACAGATGCCCTAATTTTTTTCAGGCTAAAAATTGTTTTTTCAGGCAAATATGGCCTCGATTTACTCTCTGTAAAAACCCAAAAAAACCAAACAGATGCCCTAAAAAATCTTTTATATAGCCTGAAAAAATTAGGGCATCTGTTTGGTTTTTGAGTTTTTTACAGACATTATATCGAGGCCATATTTGCCTGAAAAACCAATTTTTTGTCTGAAAAAATTAGGGCATCTGTTTGGTTTTTTTAGGGCATCTGTTTGGTTTTCTGAGTTTTCTAGCAAAATATGGTTTTCCCTAGAACCCATCCCTATATATATATATATATATATATATATATATATATATATATATATATATATATATATATATATATTTCGTGTTATGTGTTTTAAAAGCTTTAAATTATAAGACTGAGAATACCGGTTCATGTGAAATTGGAAACACACCGGGTAAAAGTATAACCACGTTTGGTAGGTATAAACATTTGAGGTTAACGACCAGGTTGTCCACAGGGATTTGATTTGTGTTCACGTAATCGTAAGAAAATAGACTTTAACAATTTTAAAATGAATAATGATGGATTCAATAATGGAGAACGATGACTACTCGGATAGATTCATATAATTCATAAGCAATGGTGATGATTACGATCTCAAACTTAGGACATTAGTTTATAAAAAGGGATTCTTGTCAGAAAACGTTTTCACAAATTAACTTGTTTAACTTAAGACATATATTTAGTTAAACAAGGATCAAATGTGTAATGTCACTAATTAATCTAGTTACTATTATATCAAATATATTTTGTTTATCAAATAACGTAAGCGGATTTCTCCAACCAAACAAGAAAGATCGTAGACAAATATTTAAAATCATATAACATATAACGGGCCTTTCAACCTATACCGTTATAAGCATATAATCAAAGTTGATAAGATAAGATATGATAAGATTTCAACATAAACTTAAGATTAACAAGATCATACCAAACGCTTATTCATTATATTATTTTCACCGAGTAGTCATGTGTAAAACCCCGTATTTAAGGTCACTACTATTTCTAAACTCATATTTATTTTATAAATTTTAAATAATTCATTTTATTATTTTAGTTGATTTTTATTAAAATCGTCACTTTTAAAACCTTCGCGAACTGTTGGGATTCTAAATTTGATGAGACAAAATAAATAAAAGAATGAAACAAAAGGATCAAAATCGTCATTAAGGAATTCTACAAAGATGGAGAATTCTAGAAGATATGCTTAAAAGATATGAAGATTTGGTCAAAGATGTCAAAGATAAAGATTAGGAAAGTTTTAATGAGGTTTAATTAGTTTCCTTATCATTTAAGGATTCTCCTTTGTAAGTCTGGATAATTTCTTCCTATATAAAAGTGATCTTAGTAAGCATTAGTTTTATGTATGCACCCAAAAACGTATGTGTAATCCCCGTGTGTGAAAAACGTGTGTGTATACAAAGTGTAAAGATGTAGATGTCTAGATGAGTTGGTGTAGCCCCAAGGTGTCAAGGTTTCCTTGAACCCTGTTAGATCTTAACCGTTCTATACTGATCATATAGAATTAGGGCTTGATGTGTAACATATGAATGATAAAACCTTGTTGATAATAACATTGTTCTTTGTTTAATTATGTTGTGCATATATGTTATCAATGTTATTATTAATCCTAGATATAAGGTCTAAACAACTTGAGCTTACAATGATTCTTTAGACTCCACACGAACCCTATAATTGGAGTTTACCCGTTTTATCGATCGAGAAATCAATGAATGCCATATTTTAGCCAAGAGAGCTTATTTGATTTATTTTAATAATTTCTCGACTTTCAGGTCTATACTTAACCCGAGCCATGATAATTATTTTCTACGTGATCTAACGTTTTATTAAGTGTTTTAATAAATAAAACGTGACAGAATAATAAGTTTACGAAAAATGTTAAGTTAAGTATTGTGGGTGGTTAGACAAACAAAACAAACGCACCATTGTATTAAAAATGAAAAGAATAAAAGATAGAGGGGTAATTCTTGGAAACTCTTCAAACTAGACCTAGTATATAAGCCTAAAATAACACATAATAATTCTAAATTTCATATAAAAACTCACTTTCTTAGTCTCCCTATTGTTTTATCTCAACTGGTCGAAAACCCACACCCTAACATAATATCATACCACATATTCAATCATAACATTGCATTATGTATCTGGTTATATATTATTAATCCTCGTAATCTAAGCTACGTTTTGGTATAAGAAAAGTATACATGCAATAACTTTTGGAGTAGTTTGATTTTCGGATTATATCAGAAGTTTTTGGGTTAAGTGGTGTTGTAATATGGCTAGATAAGTGTATTGTAGTGATAGTTTAGTTGGAAAAGTCTTTTGGTTCAGGTTGTTTTGTTGAGCCGTGGGTTTGAACCACCAAGGAGGGGAGACCAAATTGTTTTGATCATTTACTTACTTACCTATCTCTTTGTAAGTATATTTTTTTAGATTTAATTTGATTTACATATATATATTTATATATGTATACTATATATATAGTTTATATATATATATATATATAGATATATATATATATATTATATATTTACGTGCATGTAGTTATTTCTATGTTGAGAATCCATGAGGCTTAATGCATGTTGATTTTTGAGGTTTTTGATGATCGGATAGGCTAGGTAGAGGAGATAGGCTAGTATTAGGAGTTTCGTGATGCTTAAATTGGTGATTGAAGGGTTTGAAAGACACCCAATATTAGGTCAAAAAATTAGCTTATGATTCGGCAAATTAGTGTTGTGGTAAACTAAGATTTTTTTTAAAATATGTTAGAGGTCGTCCTAATGACCGTATCGATATAAAAACCGAGTTCTAATTCTTAAAAATGAGAAAGTTATGGCAATTAGAAATTTAGAAAGTGAAATTGTCAAATTCTGCATAGGCCATAGTTAGGCAGATTTTTAGTCCGACTTGCATGGGTCGTATCCTGGTCATAATAAAAGCTTTTCTTAATTTTCCAATGCATAGAATTAAATTCATCGAATCTACTTTCCAACGAATCTAGCCTCATTAATTTTCAATAAGTATAAGTTATTCAAAAGTGAGTTGCAAAACAAGTTGTCAAAACTGAGTTTTAGTGTCAGAATTTGGGCTGTAAAGATGTAGTGAGCAGGCGGATCAAAACTTAATATTTTTTGACGAAATTTAAACTGTAGCATCTTCATAATGTGTATGAATTACTGTAAGGGTTTTTAGATTGATAGGTTATCAAACTATCAACTTTTGTTCGCCTAAGTTACTAAACTTTTTTTTGTTCATTTGGGTTACTGGACTATCAAAACCGGTTAAATTTGGTATCGAACTATCGGTGACCGGTTGCTAGTGTTAATTCCAGGTTACATTGCCAGCGTGGCATTTGACTTTTGATACAAATAAGTTACTAAACTTTGCGAATTTGTTCACCTAAGTTACTAAACTTTGCGAATTTTTACACACGTTTTTATACACATTTTTATCTACATATTTTTATACACACACTTTTATAAACACGTTTTCATACACATATTTTTTATACACACATTTTTATACACGGTTTTATACACACGTTTTTATACATATTTTTATACACAGGTTTATACATACGTTTTTATACACACATTTTTATGTAAGGTTTTATACACACATTTTTATACACGATTTTATACACATGTTGTAATACACACTTTTATAAAAATATGTGCATATAAACGTGTGTATAAAAAACATATATAAAATTGTGTGAATAAAAACGTGTGCATAAAAACGTGTAAAAATTGTGTGTATAAAATGTGTGTATAAAAGCATGTATAAAAATGTACGTATAAAGATGCATATAAAAACATGGATAAAAACATGTATTTTCTAGAGGTATTTTTAGATGAACAAAACAACAAACTTTAGTAACTTAAGCGAACAAATTCGCAAAGTTGAGTAACATACATGTCAAATAACCTGATAAGTTTCTGAGTTGGATAACTGGGCCCACAAAAAGCTGGCATGGAGAAGGTCAAAACACAATATCCCGGGTGCCAGTATTCGAGGTAACCTAAATGAACACACTATTGTTGTTCGGTAACTCCGTGTAAAAGTTAAACTTGTAGGTCCAGTTAAACCCAAATGAACAAAAAATAAGTTTTAGTAACTTAGGCGAATAAAAGTTGATATTTTAGTAACCTATCTATCTAAAAACCCTTACTGTAATGTTTCCAGATTTTTTTGGAAGGTTTAAGTGGGTCAGCTCATGCAAAACTTTGGTAAGGTTCCAGCAGACCCTGTTTCGGACGCTTTGCGTTGTGGAATTTTTGAAAAATGGTTAGACATACTAGCAATTTTTGGGGAAAATGTAGTAACTTGTCAATAAATATAAGAGTCTAGAAATGGAAGATAATCAACCGTAATGGTCATTTGGTATTTCTATAGGCGTCATCAAGCGACTAGTAAAACCAATAAAATTTCAAAAAATATAAGTGTAGTATTTTTAGTGATTCTCAATCATTGATTCTTAAGCATAGGATATTACTACATGCCAATATATAAAATAAGTATTTGATTCTTTTATATTAAGTTACGTTACATTATAAGTATGGATTTTAATCGAGCGCCGCTATTATAGGTCGCGGTTGATTGTTGACGCTTGTGTCTCGTTTAGATTTCTTGATCACTACTCTTATCCACGGTGAGTTCATATTGTCGCCTTTATAAACTTTAAATGTTTTTCTTAAACCCCACGAGGGAGATACATGCTTTTTATTAAATTGAACACAAGTTGTTTTCTTGTATGCTGGACCCTATCGTATACCTTGATTGCATTGAGTAGCTTATGTCAAAAGATCCCATTTTCATGAACCGTTAAGTACTTATGATGGGTACCTGCTGTTTTAATTAATAGATATCTATGGGCTTGACAACTCGGTCCGGTTTTAGGTGCATCCATTGTGAGCTCACCATGTATGGACATATTGTATTCAAGATGTTTACAAGGTATCGACAATAAAAACCCCTAACCTGGGGCAATATTATTAATGATAGATCAAAAATTATAAGTATTATTTTTGTCCATGGGTTCGGTGTCGCGAGATTAATGCAAATCTTAATGTACTTGTATGATCAACAAGTTCAATTCCTTAATTTAATATTTATACTTGTGTTCACTCTTTTATTTATATAAACTCTATGGATTCACTGAATGTTTTTGTTAACTTTTTAGCATGTTTTATCTCAGGTAATCAGGGATGATAGACTGTCGCAGACGAGAAGCATAGCGCTAAAGTTTTTATGAAACTTATCTTTTGGTTCCATTCTCTAAAAACAGTTTATTAATGTTTAAAACTTATGTTGTATTATTTTGGAGAACGATTATGTGGGACAAAGTAAACTTTGATATTTTATGAATGAAACGATGTTTTTAAAACGTCTCTTTTTGAGTCGTTCTTTATATTCTTATGTTGTTGTGCTATGACATAACACCCAAATTATCCCTTCCGCTGTGTGTAAATTTGGGGTTGTTAAATCATGAGAGATTTGGCCTCTCATGGCTATGAAGTTCATAACAAAATCAAGTTGATTAACAAGAAACATGTTGTATCCGAGTAAGAATATAGCTTAAACTCCACTCGTAACAAGTATAGAATCTTAATACAACCTTTATTTCTTATAAATACTACGATGTTCTTCTTCATTCTTCGTGGTTTTATCTTCAATCTTCAAGATGTTTTTGGATAAATTTGTTGATATGAGAGGATAGGAGTGATATGAATTTTATGAAGAGATATATGAATTGGCTTGAAATTCGTCTCTATTTATAGGCTGAGTCTGGGTCATGGTAGGAGAGATATTTGAGTTGGAGATGATCAAATGTGTGTGAAATTCGTCTCAATTTATAGGCTGAGATTGGGGTAAAAGTGCGGCGCACAAAAAAAATTGTACGGCGTACTTACGATATAAATGCGAGGGGTATTTAATTTTAATTAGGAAGTGCGGCGCACAAGAAATATTGTGCGGCGTACTTGGGGTATAAATGCAGTCTTTATTTAATTGACTTTAATTCTTGGACTCGTTGAGAAGTGCGGCGCACTTAGGGTAAGTGCGACATACTTATGTCTTTTTCAGCCTAGAGTTCTTTCTTTTTTTCTAGCTTGCTTTCCAATAATCAAAAACACTTGAACTTTATTTCTTTTGAGATCTGGATGACTTCAAGTGAACCTGCACGTAATTTATGCTATTAAGTATCGAAAGTTCATGAGAAATGATAAAATATATATAAATAACACCGCTAAAAACATGTATAATTTAGGCATTATCAAATCCCTCCACACTTAGCTGTTGCTTGCCCTCAAGCAATATAAAGCGAGAAAAACAAGATCATTTATCGTGACGTGGAGAAAATTTAGTTTTTTAACAAGTGTTTACAAGTTTAGATAACTTTTCAGGCATATACACATAACAGAGCACCCCACAAGGGAAATGTGTTTGATTTTTAATTCACTCGAGCCACTCAGATAGGGTTTATAATTGTGAAGTCACTCAGATGCTCAAACATAATCTAGACAACTACCATAGGCTTGTACTTGACACATAAACATGACCGAAGGGCAGAACTTGATACTGATGAGGGAGAATTGCATATACAGATCTCATGTGCCGAACTTAAGACTTGAAACTTTGAACTTTTATTTCTTTTTATTTTTTTATACAACAAGGCTTGGCACAGAACTTCATTTTGAGAAATTTTCTTCAATCTTTTGTACTTCAGCAATTAGCTCTAAAAGGAAGTGCTGCAGGAACTTTCAGGATTTATTTCTTCTTATAACATATGATTTTGCTTATGAATCAATCTAGCCTCGGCATAGTAAATGACGATCAAGCACAAGTTCTAGAGCTTCTAAATTACTGGCTCACTCAAATATAATTTTCAACCAATATCATTGATTCAGAAAAGGTGACAAATTACAAATACACAGCCGTAACGACGGATGAGACACTTGCAATTGCATTCAAACCTTAACTCAAACAAGCTAAAGGCATCAATTATCTTAGGTACCAAAGGTGGTTACCCGAATATTTTCTAAGGCTTAAAATTCTCACAATTTAGTGGACTGCTTTTGTGCTAATTATAGTGTCAATCCGGTTGGATTTGCCTTACTAAGAGCATATTTTTATATTAAAAGCATATATTTTTAAGATTTCATAAAATATCAGTTGGAAAAAAGAATTTTTTTTTGCAGGGCAAACATGGAGGGATATGATTAATTTTATTAATTTTTCCTATTTGGCTTCCCTCCACACTTAAGTTGAACATTGCCCTCAATGTGATAACTGATAAACTAGAAAATAGGGAAAATTAAGGAAAAACGGTACTTCCGGAGGCATAAAGAAATATAGCTTGAGAAAGCTATCCTTAGCACACTCCATAGTTTTTCAGATTTGAGCTCTATTATCTACATAAAAGTAAACACACAAAAGCATACAAAAAGAAAAATATATTTTTTTAGAGAAAATAAATAAAGGAAATGAGTGGAATTGTATAGAGGATGGACTCCTCAACAGTTAAATAAAGCACGGGTTGCCTCCCGAGAAGTGCTTAATTTTTAAAAGAGTCATTAGCTGGACTCTTGCTTATGGAGTTCATTCTTTCAGAAAGAAGGGAGTGACTGCTTCCCTTTAGTCATTATAATCTTCTTCTTCATGATATAGTTTAAGTCGGTGGCCGTTAACAATAAATGATTTTGATAAGTGTTAAATACGCATATCCATTTATACCTAAAATGGCCCAAATAAGCCCAAAACAGACCAAAAATGGCAAAAATATGCTTGTATTTGTGTTTTGTGTGTGCAGGTACGGATATATGAAAAATCACAAGAAAATCGTCAAATCTTCAGTCAACTCCAGTCAATCTTGGTCAACAGAAGTCAATCACAAAGGACAAAATCTAAAATATTCCACTTTAGTCCTCTAAGTTTCAGAAAAGTCCACAAATGGTCCCTAAGCCTAAATGGGCCACACCCGGATCCAAAAGCCCAATCCCTTAGCCCAATAACCCTTTCATAAAACCACAGGGACTACTCTTGCTATTTCCTAAACTTCTTTTTACACCTACACCTTTTATAACCAACCACAAGGACTAAAGTTGCAATTCTCCCAAACTTTAAAACGAATTACCCCCCTTTACAGTTAAAACAAGCGGGAAAGTGAGAGCACTATTCACCCATCGTCCCCAACATTAACCCAAGGTAAATCAAAGGGCAAATCCAAATTAAGGGGTGATTAAGTCAATTCAAGTGATCGCATACAAGATGGCAGGGAGAGATTAGTCAAATCAATGAGCATTAATTGGTCCAATCAAGGGAATGCCACGTTGGCAGGCAAAGAAGCACAAGTAATCTTGGATTTTGCACTTGAAGTACTCTCAGAGAAAGCACGCTCAAGCAAACCACACGGATGCCACGCTGGCAATCCGTGTGAGTTCATTTGATCTAACGGACCATAATGATTAGCAAATGATTGAAGTTGATCAAGGGATGAGAGGAGAGGAGCGTCTAACAGACTCCTACTCCTAGAAGCTTCAGGGATTGGCTATAAAAGAGCCCTCACCTCACACACACAAGAGAGTAGTTTTTTTAGTAGCTTTTAGGTTTTAGCTTAATTTTAATTTCTAGCTTATATAATGTCTTTTCAATCTTTGTAATCTCTTTTTAGATAATGTAATCAAGTTTTTCATCAATGAAATTTAGTTTTATTCTTAAATAAATTGTCATAAGCTCTTTCAAATTTACTTACAAGCTTTTATTTACCTATCAAATGTCAAGCTACTGTACCTATAAGCTCTCAACAGCTCTCATGAGTCTCTAAGCTCATGATTGAGCTCAATTTGGACCTAATCATACTTAAATTCATTAAACCAGTAATACTTTTGCAATTTGGATTTGAAAGCTTTTGGAAGGGAGATCAATAATGGAAGGATCTCCATGGACTAATACTGGCTTATTTTAAATAAGCCAGAGCTTGTAGCAAAGCTCTAAGAGCATTCTAGCTTCTGTTAAGCTGA
Source organism: Tanacetum coccineum (assembly GCA_026074375.1). Taxonomy (NCBI): domain Eukaryota; kingdom Viridiplantae; phylum Streptophyta; class Magnoliopsida; order Asterales; family Asteraceae; genus Tanacetum; species Tanacetum coccineum. The sequence goes on along the minus strand of BQNB010047470.1, from coordinate 15,778 downwards.
AGCTCAAGTAAGTTTCTCTTTTAAATTCCTTTTGTCTTTAATTTCTAGCATAAATAGTAGTTAAGGTACTTATTAGAATAAATCTGCTTATTTGCTTAAATTAGTTGCTTCTTTGTGCTTATTTCTCTTTACTAGTGCTTATTAGTTATATATCTTCATCTGTTTTTGCTTAAATAGATATAGATCATTAGTTTCTTATTTCTGTCATAAAAATCCATAAAAACCAAAAATATTAGTGTAATTTCTTAGATCTTGCATTCTAGCTTAATTCAGTAGTTAGATTATGTTATTTAAGTTAGTTATAATCTGTTAATCATCTGGTATTAAAGATTTAATCAGTGGATTTCATTTTAAGAGATTTTTCAAAGCTATCACTAGGTTAAAGGGGTGTTCGGAATAAGCTTCTTTGACCACATTAAGTCAAAGTGAGCTTTAGTTTTTCATTGAGTCAGTTTCAATTTCATTTAAAATTAATAGTTAAAGAGTTTTTATAGGTTAGATTTTGGAAATGAAAAGAATAGGGCTTATTATGTTCATTTCAGCACCAGGGGAAATTTACACTCTTTCTTTGCTTGTGCAAATGTGAACCAAGCCATTTAAGGCTTGGTTTGTGCTTGTTTTGTGTTTGTCCACACTCAATAAGAGTGTTTAGTGTAGTACCAAACCTTTAGGGTGCCTGTATATTTGATTTTGAGCTCTTGCAAAGTGCATCAGCAGGAACCTTAGCTGTTCCTGCTGTCACTTTTAGTTTCAAATTTAGTAAGGTAATCATAGGTTTTAGCTTTTAAGGTTCAAGTAGCTTATAGAGTAGATGTAGCTTAATATAGATTAGGGCTTAGTTTTCATTTTCTTGCTTATTTCCTAGCTTAAATTTGCTGACAAAAGTCAGCCAAAAAGCTAAAAAGCCAAAAACAGTTGCAGTTAAGATTTAGCTTCTAAATTTTGATTTCTAGCTTAGAGTGTTTGATTTTATGATTTGGATTTATAGTCCACAAGTAGTTTAGCTAAGTTTGCAAAGGCTTAAGGTCTGAAATTGCTTTTTGAGCATTTGAGCTTATATAGTTTTTGAGCTTATTGCCTTGTTTCCTGAGTTTACTACTTTCATCATCATTTTCAATTATCTTTAAGTATTTTCAGTTCAAAGTTCTTTTCATAATCAGCTTAAGCAAATCATAAGCTTTTCAGAACACCTTTTCTTTTTCAATTTGAGCTTAATTTGAGCTTTTTACAAGCTTTTAAGTAAAACCAAAGGGAAACCCCATCTTTCTGTAAACAGCTTATTGATAAGCTCTTTTAGAGCTTATTAGTGGTTTTCAGCTTGTAGAGCTTTTATTAAAGTTATTCTCACCAACTTGTTCTCCAACTTTGCTTTTATGAGTTTTTTAATAATAAGCATTTTTTAAGATTCAACTTATTTTTAAGCTTAAATAGGACTTATTTTGTAGTCGGGGTTGGGCCTCAGGGTAGGAAGTGTAACTTTTTTAATTGTTTTCTCAGTTAGTCCTTTGTTTTGCATTATTAGTCCTTTAAGGACTTGCATAGTTAGTCCTTAGTTAAGTTTCTTTGTTAGTTTAATAATTTTAATAAATAATTAGGTTTAGTTTTTAATTAGTTTAATTTATGACTTTAATTAAAAGAAGTAAAAAATTAGGGCTTTTAAGTTTTATACAATTTCCTCATCATTTTTTCTCTTTTTGAGTATAATATTTTATAAATTTTTTGAGGTTTATATTTTAGCATTTTTTTTATTTTTAAGCTTTTAATTAGATTAATATCTTTAGAAAATTCAGTTTTAAAATCTAAAGGCCTCATAAAATTAGTGATTCTTTTTTCTAAAATTTTCTTTTGCCTTAATTGAGGTTTAGGAATTTAGTTTGCATTTATGACTTAATTTTGATTTACTTGTTTATTTGTCACGTTTTATTTGTTTCCCGTTACCCTTTTTTAAGAGCTTAATTGTTTTTAATTGTTCATTTTTACTTGTTGCTTTTATTTGGTAGTTATAGATCATCAAAATATCCTTGCTTTCATTCAAATCATAATCCGAGCTTAAACGTGGTTTCAATTGCACAAGTCGTTGGGGAAACGACCCGGGTGATCATTCTTACCCGGTTTAATATATGTATTATATATTATATTATATATATTTTTAAGAGTGAATTTTATCAAGGGTAACTTGGTAATTTTCTTAATTGCTCTTTGGAATATTATTATAGTATTTTATTATAATGTATGTATAAAACTATCTCAATCAAGCATATATTGAATAATGCAAAGAAAGCAATGAAGAGATGAGTCAAGCAAGAAATTAAAGTATGTTTGTTTAGGCAATGATCACTTAGATAATGATGTGCTTAGGATAGTGTTTATAAGTTTAGAGAATAAAGATGTCACAAGTTACAAATCCTTTCGGCCTTTATAAGTTATTATAACCAATATATTAAGTGGAATGATAGAACACATATATAAAAGAACCCTTTCGGCCTATATTCTTGTATAAAATATGTTTTACCAATTCGATAAACACATATCCAAACACTACATATCAAAGATCACATTATGCCCAAACAAACACAAGATGACTACTCCATGTTCATATTTATAACAACCATATTATAAATGATAAACTCATAATATTTCATCATAAATATAAATAAGAATGTACCAACGATTCGTAAACGAAAGTGTATGAGAACTTATTTGTTGTCGTTGTATGGTATATTTAAGATGATTCAAGTTGTAAATCTATATTTTGCCGACTAAACCAAAAACAACACTTTAATGGGCAGTGTACCCGATCGGTAGTAGTTTCGTGGTAAGTAGGGTGTCGAACACTTGAAGCGAGGTTAAATCTATCAATTTAATTAATATCTTGGTTATCTAATCTATGTTAATTCTATTCTATTCTAAACCTATGTTAAACCTATGTCAATCTAAATCCTAATTCTAACGGGAAAAGGGGGTTTTCAGCCTAAGAGACTGGCACGGTTTGGTTGGTGTCTATAATCAATTCAAGGCACTTTTACCCACGCAAGCTAATTAACAAAAGATAAAAGAGTGGTTGAACCTTATATAAGAAAACTGTATTAACCATTATTAATCTGATTAGAACGTTGGTTTGTTTATTTAGTGCAATGATTTCTTCTCTCGAGGTGGCATATCATTCTTAAGACTTAGGCGTTACATCATCCTAAGACCTAAACACAATAATTCTGTCACAATTAAAGCATCCGCATAAAGCATCCTTATTTGCTGATTATAATCTATCTTAGGGATTAAAGCAATGGTGATCTTGTTAAACCCTAGCTCATAGAGACTTTACCCACTTACCGCTTAATGGCAGTTTATACACTAGTAGTCCACTTGTCCAACTATCCAATGGAATCAGAACGTTACTTGTTGAATTATCTAGGTCACCTGCTAGTCAACACGATCAATAAACCATTGGCAATATCTAATTAACTAGTTAAGCCATCTACGTATTCCCCCCCCCCCCCTTCATCCCCCCCTTCTTCTCCCACGACACGTACCAATGAAACATAATATAAGCAAATATACTTGAGCACCTCACATAGGGAAAGTTTTTGTTTTTGGATTCACACGAGTCACTCAGATAGGGTTTATATTTTTGTGAAGCCACTCATTTGCACAGGCATAATCTAGGTCGCTATCATATGCTTGTACTAGACACATAAACATGCCCGTTGCGGCGTGAGCACCTAGACAGAAATCTCAAAGAGGCAAAACATGATAATGATGAGGGTGAATAGCAGATACTTGATTCATGTGCCAAAACTTTGCCTTATACTTTGAACTTTTATTATTTTTTCTCCATTTTCTCTATTTTTTCTTTTTTCAAATATTGCATAACTAAGGCTGGCACAAAACTTCTTCTTCATCAAGCATTTTTTCTTGCTCTAGGGATACATTAGGGATCTCAACACTAAAATCTATGCTGCAGATACATGAATTTGCATAGCGGATTTATTATAACGACTTAGTCTAAATAAATTAACCTTGCACTACGGTCTAGTATATGATTATCAATCAACAAGTTTTATAGAGCTACTAAATTACCGGCCCACTTATATAACTTTATACCAATACCAATGTTCCAGAAAGGGCGACAAAGACCATACGTACACATCCGTAACGATAGAATAGAAACATATGACTGCATTCAACCCTAACTCGAACAAGCTAAAGGCAAAAATTATCTTGGGTATCAAAGATGGATACCCGAATTCCTTAAGATCTAGAGGCGAACCTTACAATTTAAGTGGGTTGATTTTTATGCTAGTTAAAATGTCAATCCAGTTGGATTTTCCTTACTACGTGTATGCATTTTCTTAAGTTTTTAGAAAAGCAATATATAAATTTTTAAAATTTTTAAAATTTCTAAAAAATATCAGTTGAAAGTTCAAAATTTTCTGCAGGGCAAAACAAGGAGGGACCATGAATTAATTATTTCCAATTTTGCCACCCCCTCCACACTTAAGTTGAACATTGCCCTCAATGTGAGAACTGATAAATATAGAAAATAGGGAAAACTAAGGGAAAACGGTACTTCCCGGGGTTCTTAAGTTCTTGGTTAAAATATGAAGGATATGGCGCGAAACAGAACGCCAAGCATGTGTATTCTACCACATGTAATATAATACTCCAATTATATAAGTCTTCAAGTGTAAAATGTTAACCACCACTCCAAGCTTCGCCTGTTTTATTTAATCTGCAAAATAGACACAACTACAAAAAGCGTAAAATACTAAAGCGCACTTTCGTAGGCACCACGGTTGCATTTAGCGCATGCAACAAGCCTTTAAACCCCTCGTTGTCCCGAGTGGACGAGTTATAGTCTCGTGAGGGCTTCCAGCGAACACACCCACAAAGTTCGATAAATTTCTTTTTGGATGCAGAAATTGAGTAAGAAACACACAGGCCCATGCACATCAAACTTATCAAACTACAATTTTTTTATTTTATATATATTTTTTTTAGTTTTAGTTTTTTTATAGGTTTATTATTATTATTATTATTATTATTATTTTGATTTAAGATACCTTAACAATACGGTTCAAGTGGGAATGATCCACATTTAAACGTTGAGGGTATAGGATTTTTGGTATGTACTCACGGAATGGATATTCATTTGTTTTAACCACTTGATAGTTCCTTTTTGATGTTTTAATAGGGCGGTTTTTTGATTTTATTGTTAACGATGATAGAAGGTGGTGAAACTTTTTAGAGTTTTAATGAAGAAACAATTAACCGCACTTACCCACTCCGGTGATACGGCATTCACTTGCTCGTGTGGGGGTGGGGGGTGGGGGGGGGGGGGATTGACCTTGAGGAGGAGGTGGGTCAGTCCTCTCGGTTTGTTCTGAAGAGATGTTTTGAGACTTCTCCCACTCATCTATTTTTCTTTCCATGTCTTTAATTTTAGTTTGGAAATTATTTTTGTTTTTCTTCATCTTTATAATCATATTGTTTGCCAAAACATTTTTCTTGATAAAACATATTTGCCAACTCTTTGACAACAAAGAATTTAGTGATTGATTTTTCAAGATCTGTTTTAGGCTGAGGTTCTTGGTTGACGGTTTTAGACTTTTTGTTAGGTAAAACACCGGTGGTTTTACCATCGTCTCTGGAAAAAAGTTTCCAATGAACAGTTCTCATGCTATGGATACATCTTTTGAGATGTTCGAGATCATTTCTCACATCATTGTTTAATTATGTGAGCGATTTCTCGAAATCATTACGATCATGATACATTTGGTGAGAATACGAATCATGAGAAATTCAATTTTGATGACCTTCAGAATGGATGTAATTGCCTTCATGACGTTCACACATCGGCGTGTCATCGTTCATGTGGTTTTTAGAAGCGTTGTTATTTCTAAGGTCATTATTTTTCTCATGCATATCTTGCAATTCTTCATTTAAACTTATAATTTGAGAATCCATAGCCTTTAATTTTTCCATAAATCGAGAATTATCCGTATTACTATCACTTCCATCGGTGAAAGAAATAGATTTTTAATGATGATTGTTTTGAGATTTAGTGGACCAGTCAAGTTTGAAAAGGACTTTGTCCTCAAGAAATTGAAAAGCTTGATTTGGAGTTTTGTAGAGGAAGATTCTTCCAACAGTTATGTCTAGGATTCCTTGAGTGGGTTCGTCTAGACCATGATAGAATATTTGAATAATAGCTCCTTTGGTCAGACCGTGCCCATGACATTTTTGAAGCATGCTCTTGAGTCGTAACCAAGCATCGGTTAGACTTTCACATACGAGTTGAGAGAAACTTCTAATTTCAAGTAAAAGGCGGTTAAATAACGAAGTTGGAAAGAATTTGTTTATAAAAACTTTTTTCATTTGTTCCCACGATGTTATAGACTCTTCATTTAGTTTGTTAAACCAGGTTTTAGCTTTATCGCACAAGGAAAAAGGAAATATTAAAAGCTTAACAGCTTCACTCTGCGTTTCACCATATCTGAACATGTTGCAGATTGCAAGAAATTCACGGATGTGGTCATGTGGATCGGCCCACAGATAACTATCGAATTTATTTTCCTAACTCATTTTCAAGTGAGTACTATTGATAACAAAATTGTCATCAACGTCGAGTTGAATAATGGCAGAATTAGGAGTTGGTGCTACAGTCTTAGCAACTTTCCCAACATGGGTTGATTTATCGGGATCGAGGATTATTCTTTCTTGGAGCGATAAATTTGGTTGGGGTTTGACATCCTCTTCAGGTATATTTATGCTGACAAATTCATTAACGATAGGATGTTCGGTAGAAGATTTGTGTGATACGATCTGAATGGATTCCTTTTGGATAATTTTAAATTTACAAGACTTTTTTATTAAATTTTTATTTAATTTATATATTAGACTTACTAGTTGTTTTCCCAAAAGAATGGTATTTTATACATACAAAAGCATTTTGCAAAAAGGAAATATTTTAATATAAATAAATGAGGGCTAATAGATAATATTCAAAATAAAATTAATTATTTTCCATATATATATATATATATATATAAAATAGCATATAAATAAATTTCTATAAATATATATATATAAAAAAAACACACAAACCACAAACACCCATACACCCAACTCACACCAAACCAAAAACCTACACACAACTCCCCACCTCCACCCACCCACCACCGCAACAAACAAAATAATAAAAAATCCACGGACTTAGACCAAACGTTCCCAGAGCGCCGTCTAAAACATGGCCAAAATCTGTAAAAATAAAACGACTACAACATGCACCCCACAACCAACCCCCACCCCCCGGCCACAACACCTCCCCCACCCCATCTCCAGCAAAAATAGTCCACAGACAAGCCGCTAGTGGGGTGAAAAGAAAATTGAAAAAATATCCATCCGCAAAAGTAAAATAGCAAAATATGCCCAAAGAGCTGTCGAACTAGGTTAACGAACGTCTAACAATCATAGGGCATATCAGGACAACTGCGCACAACGAGGAAGTTCGGCGTACATCCATCTTGGATGAAAAATGAATATTTGAATCTGATCTGGCCAGAAAACGGTAACGGCAGTTTGAAAATTTATGTGAAACAAAATAGTACCTAAAATTAAGCAACACACTGATAACAACATTAAAACATTCCCCGGCAACGGCGCCAAAAACTTGATGAGTGTTTTGCAAGCTTTAAATTTATAAACTAGAAATACCGATTTTTACTAAAAACATAACACTCGGGGAAGTAAACCCGTTCAGTGTATTAGTGATAGCCATTTTTAGGTAAGTCCCGTCGTTCCATGGGAAATGAGTATTACATAGAAGTTGTTCACAGTTTGTAATTAAGGTGCTAAGGCTAAGATGATTGTCATGTATCAAATTAACCAAGACGAGCATATATTGAATAATGCAAAGAAAGCAATGGAAGAGATGATTCAAGCAAGAAATTAAAGTATGTTTGTTTTAGGCAAATGTCACTTAATAATGAGGTTGCTTAGGAAAGTGGTTTATACGTTTAGGAGAATAAAGATGTCACAATATCAAATCCTTTCGGCCTTTAAATATAACGGGTGATTATATCGATTAATAACAACAAATCCTTTCGGCCTTTATAAGTTATTATAACTAATATATTAAGTGGAATGATAGAACACATATATAAAATAACCCTTTCGGCTTATATTCTTGTATAAAATATGTTTTACCAATTCGATAAACACATATCCAAACACTACATATCAAAGATCATATTATGCCCAAACAAACACAAGATGGCTACTCCATGTACATATTTATAACAACCAATATTATAAATTGATAAACTCATAAATATTTCATCATAAATATAAATAAAATGTACCAACGATTCGTTAAACGAAAGTGTATGAAACTGATTTGTTTGATCGTAGTATTGAAATTTTTTAAGAGAGATTCAAGTTTAAAATTTATATTTTGCCGACAAAACCAAACAACACTTTAACGGCAGTGTACCGCGCTCGGTAGAAGTTTCGTGTTAAAAGTAGGTTCCGAACATTTGAAGCGAGGTTAAATCTATCACTTTAAATTAATAACATGTATTCACTAATATCTTTAATCTATTATATTCTAAACCTATGTTAAACCAATGTCAGTCTAAATCCTAATTCTAACGGAAAAGGAGGGTTTTCAGCCTGAGAGACTGGCACGGTTTTGGTTTGGTTGTCTATAAACAATTCAAAGGCACTAAACCCAACGCGAAGCTAATTAACAAAAGATAAAAGAGCGATTGAACCTTATATAAGAAAACTTTATTAACCATTATTAATCTGGTTAGAATGTTGGTTTGTTTATTTAGTGCAATGATTTCTTCTCTCGAGGTGGCATATCATTCTTAAGACTTAGGTGTTACATCATCCTAAGACCTAAACACAATAATTCTGTCACAATTAAAGCATCCGCATAAAGCATCCTTATTTGCTAATTATAATCTATCTTAGGGATTAAAGCAATGGTGATCTTGTTAAACCCTAGCTCATAGAGACTTTACCCACTTACCGCTTAATGGCCGTTTTATACACTAGTAGTCCACTTGTCCAACTATCCAATGGAATCAGAATGTTACTTGTTGAATTATCTAGGTCACCTGCTAGTCAACACGATCAATAAACCATTGGCAATATCCAATTAACTAGTTAAGCCCGAAGCGTATCCTAGACACAAACTTAGAAGGACAATATTTGTGTAACTATGATTCTAGATGTATAAATCACTATATGGAGAGTTATCCTAGACTCTAGATCTACTTGGTCCCTTTTTACTAGATCCAGCTGAATGATAGGTCGCATACAAAAGCGCGCAAACAAGTATAAATTGATAAACATAAACAAGCACTCAACGATAAATTAAGAAATCGAGATAAACAAATAACAAACATTCAGATCTTCATAATAATGAATGATACCAAAAACTGAAAGATTACTAAAGTATATGGAATTACACGTTGTCTTCTATGGAATTAAATACGTTGCTCGACCTCTTCTACTCTTTTTCTCTTCTGAAAATCGACTTTTGTGGTTTAGGTATCGAGAATATGATTTAGCACACTTAAAACACGTATTTGAGTTATAGTATAATATAGGGTCTGGAAGTCAGGTTTCCGATACGAGCGTATCCAAGATTTGGATCGGCGAATTGGGAATTTTTTTGGAGTTAGGAACCACACTTGATATCTTCCCAGAATATTATATTGATTCCAATCTTGAAATAAGCGCTTATGAGTCCTCTGTATAATGGCGTATGATCTTTATTCAATGATGTGGTCCCTTTGGTGAGTGCAGGCACGGATGTACGCCGTATCTTCCTTGATGGATAACGGCGTATTGGTCTTCAAATAGTAATCTTCAAATATCTTCATTCAAGTTCCAGAAAGCACGCCTAATGCTAACTATTTACCAATTGATCTCCATAATTACTAGTAATTCTTAAATATAAATGAATTATAGTAACAATTATTTGCAATAACAAACAAATGGGTTTAATAGCATGGGATAAATGATGCTATAGAATAGACGTTATTTGATGTCATCAAGAACAAAAGATCGTATAACCAAATATTCAACTCAACAACTAATACCAACATCAACCAATGATTCCAATATCAGACCTACACCTCATACTTCTGTAACTAACCGGAATATATCACCAATATCCTTAGAATTCAGCGGCAACAACAATGGTAGACGAAAAAAGGGTGTTTGGCAATGGGTTTTATGATGAACAATTGAAGAATTATGGTTGATTCTCCAAGTTTATATGTTCTTATATTCTAGAATAGTATGAATAAAGTCTAGGAATGATGGTTGATATATGGAAATTGATGATGGAGAATGGCGGTAGTCGATAGGGTGATGGTGGTTTGAAGGGTGGTTTGGATCAAAGGTTTTTGAGGCCTTTATCACCAAAAACACTTCTTCTAAGTGTTGTAAACGAGCTTGGGGTTTGAATGTCAGAATGTGTGAAATGAGAAAGCCTAGGAGGGTATTTATAGGCTTTTCGGGGGCCAAAGTGCGCCGCATAAACTTATTTGTGCGCCGCACAAAGAGAGTTAATGCACACTTCATTTAATTGCCTTTAATTTTTCCACATAATGAAAAGTGCGCCGCACTTTGGGTAAAACCGCCGCACTTTCTGCAACTTCAGCACTTGGTCTTTTTTAAGGTTGTAGATAATTGAATTCTCTTTGCAAGGCCTCATAAACCAACTAAAATGGAGTTCTTATGACTAAGTTATGGCCAAAACAGTGAACAGGTGTCGAGAGATCATTAACTTGAGTTATTTCTTTGTTTAAGCTTCAAATCTTCGTGTAATCTTATGTATTCTTCCACGACATGTACCTAGAACATATAATAGCAAATATACTTGATTAAGTACTCGTATGTGCTTAATTACACATACCATTTTCTATTAAAACCGGACTTAAATGACCAAAAACGTACCAAAAATACATTGTATTTGTGTGGAAGCTACAAAGATATATGTATGATCCTTTGTCATGGAGAATGTATGGTATATTTGGAGTACATCATGTATCTTCAACAAGAGGACATGATATCTATATGTTGATAGAAAAGGATTATCCATTGTCAACTGCAGTTATGAATTTGATGCTAAGTAGAAGGCTGCAAGTAGAAGAAGATAGTTAGATGGCGAAAGATCTAATTATGAAGATTTTCATAGAAGCCAACAAACCAAGAAAATGAAGTGGTTTGGAAGAATCCTCTCAGAGCCAAGAGGTTTTTAATTCAAGAAACTTGATGATATAGAGATAAATCATAAGTTTAGGGGAGGATTGTTGGGAATTAAGGGCCTCTACAAGTTTATTCTGTTAAAAAGACTTAGTACTGCTATTTGAAGATTTGTGCTGCTACAAAAGATTGAAGAAAATAAACTAAGTCATTAGTACTGCTAGTTGTAATAGTTAGTACTGTTTGTTATAGTTAGTACTGCCAATACAAAATAATAATTTATTAGTACTGTTAGTTAGTTTATTAGTACTGTTAGTATAAGAAGTTAGTACTGCTTATGTGATATGCATGAGATATATTAGGAATAGATATGCATGATCACTTAACGCATTTTGTAAGCCCATTAGGATTTTCCTTAGTGTATAAAATGAACCCTATGGCATAGTTAGAGACACATCAATCAACATAGAAAAGTCATAGCTATTAGGAAAAACATCTAGTTGTTTTGTAAATCATTCAATATATTGTGAGTTAAGAGAAAGATCTTGTGTTACTATTACATTGCTTTATTGTTCTTTTAGTGAATAAAGATTAGATTCCGTATAATCTTTATATATTACTCAAGGTTTTTACCATAGTTATTTTAGATTTATCTAAGATAACTAAAGCTTTAACAAGCTAATCAAAGATCTATTAGAAAGGGATCAACAAATGTAGAGTAGTATATGACTTTGCTAAAAACATTCTATGTCGTTGTTAACATCTTGAAATGATTGTTGTGTGAAAAAGATATGAAAGATCATTTTAGTGATTAGTGATTATTGTGTTGTTGTGTTATTGTTGTAAGTGACTATGAGTTGGTCTTGTTGTATTTATTGTCCTTGAAAATACAATGAAAGTCCTTAAATCCCAAAGAAAAAATTAAACTACGATCAGAAGCTTAAACCGTGGGATAACAAATGATAAAATGCGGGTTAGTAAAGATAAACTGCAGGATTTTACAGTCTTTATTCCTTTGGAAATATGAAGGTATTCTGTGGGATTAAAAATAAGTATTCCTTTGGATTATGAAGTTATTCCGCGGGATCAAAAACCTGTATTCCTCTGGATTATGAAGTTATTCCGCAAGATCAAAAACCTGTATTCCTCTGGATTAAAAGGGTATTCCGCAGGATAGACAAAGTTATTCTGCGGAGACTTATGTTTATTTCGTAGACACTTCTGTTTATGCCCCGGGATTATACCTGTATTCCTCTGATTCAAAGATCCTATTTCGCGGGTTAGAACACCTCTGTGAGAAAGGTTGTGTTTTTGTAATCAATTTGCAGCAAGTCCTATGTGAACATATATATGTTCATGAAACAAATATATCATATATGCATTTAACACATAATAGTTCATGAAATAAAAATGCCTAATTGTATTCTAATGAGCTTACTAATGATCCATAATGATTAGAGGTCCTAAATAAACCAAGCAAGACCAAGTTCATCCGACTAAATTGAGTTATCATCACATAAACAAGTAAATAAACATAAACATAAGTTCACACAAAGTCCTAAACAAGTTATTCAACCGAGCTAATCACCATTCAACATCTTCATTTCTTTTTCTTTTTGAAGACTCCTCGCAATCGCTTGCCAAAAGATTTGAATCAACCTCTAACTTCCTTATGGATTTGTTGCGTTTGATTGAGCAAGTCGGTTTGTCACTCGAAGAGAAGATCATCATCTTGTTGAGAAGAAGTGGATATGTCATATCATTGGTAATTAAGTGGTTGAAGAGAGTTTAGGTAGGTAGTGGGAGATGGAGTACTAGCTCGAGAAGTACCTTCATCTTCATCATCTTCTTCATGATGAGAAGATGATCCAAGATGGTGACCGGATGATGATGAGACAAAGTGACGGGCTTTTGGCTTTCTACGATCTCTTTGAGGTTTTTGAGTTTGTTTCAAGGCTAGTGGACGCATGACCCTATCAACGACATTGTAAATGACATTATCAAGAT
>BQNB010047469.1:0-43099 GCA_026074375.1 Tanacetum coccineum | reverse complement strand
TTCATTTGATTGTTTGCATGTAGTTAGGCATATGTATAATTAGTAGATGATTAAACCATACCCGATTGAAATTTGCGCACGGTGGCCATAGAAAAGAGTTGGAGAACTGTCATAATTATTGGTGGTAGTCATATGCTGGGCTTGCCTATCTGATTCGTCACCCGCGCAAGGTGATATTTTAGTTGTTAGCATGGGTCAGACGCCAATTCTTATGATGGATAGCATTGCACTTAGCTGAGACAATTTTATGTGAAATAACCCAATCCTTGTATTGTTGTTAATGAAATTAGGAAGGTTGGTTTAAGTTAGTGCATTAATTAATTAGACTATGTGGTAGATAACTCCATCATATGATATACCAATAGGCACGAAGCATAGTTATTCCTATTTAATTAAAACGGACTAAGTTAACCGGTTCCCATGTGCCGATGTGTCTTAGTATGCACCTATAAGATAGATATTCATTCTTCCAAATAATTGGTCTTTATATCAACCTTAATAGGAGTGTATAAAGCATTCGGGATGACTTGTATAAGAAACGGTCCCAGATAGCTTAAAAAAGAGCTTATGTATGTTATGAGCAAAAATGTTGAAATGTGAAGTAAAATTCATGTGAAAAAAAAAAGAAAAAAAAGAGCAAAAAGTGAAAGTATGAAAGACAAAGTATGATGGCGTATGTGCTCTCAAAAATGTGTGCTCCTATGGTATAAAAACTCCGGTGTTATAAAGGTGTAAGGTATTCTCACCTCTTGTTTTGAATTTATGTTTAGATTGATTATAGGGGTGTATTAAGTATGTTGGGCACATGGTTAATTATATGAAACATAAAGTAAATGAAACTAATGGGAGCGGTTATGTTAAGTGTTTAAGAAGGACAAAAATATTGGTAATCATTTTGGATTATTTGGCATATAGGATGGTTATTAGTGTGCTAGGTTGAGTTTGATCTTTTTGATGGAATTTCAATGATATGAATAAAAACTATGTAATTAACATGCTAAGATATAATAGATTTCTTCCTCGGGACGAGTAAGGGTTAAGTTGGGGAGGTTTGATCGGTGTATTTTACATACACCTCATTGCATGTTAATTACGCCTAGTTGCATTATTATTTATTATTATACATGTACTTTGAGTGTGTTTCGTGATTATGTAGGTTATGCATTAAATGGAGCTAAAATGAAGACTTTGTGAGCGAATGGTGAAACGACACGAAAAAGTGACAAGAAAAGAAGTAAAATAAGTGTCTCAATGATTTGGCCATAACTTTTTCGTCCGAGATCTGTTGTAGTTGATTCAAAAGGCCACGGAAAGATAAAAAAGATAAGTACTTGTATATTGCTAAAGCAATGTTTTGAAACCGGGTTTTGATTCTATTTTTTAGACCGGTCGAGTCACCGGGTTTTCCGGTTCAAACGTGGACCGCCGGGTTCAACCCGGTTTTTCAGAATAATATACTATTATATTATATTTTTATAATATATATATATATATATATATATTTTCAATAATTAGAAAGAAAGTATGTATATAAATCATGAAATATTTCATATATTAAGCCTAAAGACTATATATTAACAAATATAACATGTAAAATTAAAATTACGTCGCGAATATATACAATTAACATATTTTATTTATAAGAAAATACGAAAAAACCGAAACCCGGCCGGGTCTCATGACCCGGGTTGACCCGGGTCACTCCAAACACGGTCAAACCCGGCGGGTCAAACCGGGTTTCAAAAATATGAAACCCGGTTTAATTTGACCTGTTTTTTCGGCCGGAACCGGTTCAACCGGTTGACCCGGCCGGGTCGAACCGGGTTTCAAAACACTGCTTGATACAGCAGAACGTGGCTACAAGAAAATATGGGTTTTATTTTAAACTTTCAAATATGCTATATTATTATAAATATTTTTCAAAGTACACATTTAGTTAATTTATTTTTGAAATTATAATGGTCAACAAAAAAACTATGGTTGTTTTCCTTCAATTCATCCTCATGTTATTTTACAACGTTTTGTTCTTTTGTGAATAAATCGTACTTTTATATGGGACGAGTTACAAGAGTTATATAAACTCGTGTATGTATTAGTGATGTGCTGTCGTGTAGGGTCAATTATTTGATTATCAAGTTTTAAATTTATATTTAGCCGACAAACCTAAAACAACACTTTAACGAGCAGTGTACCCGGTCAAGATGGAGTTCGCGGTAAGTAGGGTGTCGAACACTAAGAGTGGAACATTAATCCTATATTCTATTAGTATTTTAATTAGTCTATTTACTGGTTAAACCTATGCTATGTACGTTGTCTAATGATATGGGGGTTTTCAGCCTGAGAGACTGGCACATGTTTGGTGGAAACAAATATCAATTCAATACACAATAAACACAAAAGAAGAAATTCAGAAGATAGAAAAGCGGTACAAGCCAAATGATAGAAAACTGTATTAGCCATATTAAATCTGGTTCAATGCTGGTTTGTTTGTTTTAGTGCAATGATTTACTTATCTCGAAGCGGCATATCATTCTTAAGACTTAGGCGGGGCATCATCCTAAGACCTAGACACAATTAATCCTGTCACAATTAATGCGTCCGCATAAAGCATCCTTTAGTTTAATTATAATCTATCTTAGAGAATTAAAGCAGTGGTGATCCTGTTAAAACCCTAGCCCAACGGGACTTTACCCACTTATTGTTTGATGGTGTTTTATATACTGGTAGTCCACTATTCAAATCTTTATCAGTTAATTAAGAGCATGATTGCTGAAACATAAATGGGTCACCTACCGGTCTAACTAAGCTCATAATTCAAAGACGAAGACAGAACGTTATTTGTGATCCTATAGGTCCAGTTACATGAAACACGATATGGAGAGCTATCCCGGTATCTAGATTACTTTTTAGGTATCACTAGACCTAGTTGAATGATAGATCGCATATTCAAACACATAAACAAGTATGAGGTGATAAATATAATTAAACAATCAACGATTAATTAAGAAGTCAATTTTAAAACAAATCAAACATTTAACTTTTATTAAGATGGCTAATACACGAGGGTATTTGCCCACAACCATTGTAATTATACAAGCGTAATCAAACAATGAAAATCGAATGATTAAGAGAGTAAAACTTACACGATATCTTCTATGGATTCGTGATCGATGCTTGACCTTTGTGGCTGATCTTCTCTTCTAAAATTCGTCTTTAGTGAGTATGGTATAAGGAATATGATTTTTGCACACTGAAAACTCGTTTTTGAGTCTTCTATTTATAGTGTCTGAAAAATACTCGATACGCCATAACTGGCAAGGTCGATACGGCGTATTGGGCTGGATTCCTTGGAGTGTGCGCTACGTTCATAATAAATCTTTGATATCATTCCCAATTTACTTGATTTACTGTATCTTCGAATAGTTATCTTCATGGATACGGCGTATGTAGACAGCATGGATACGCCGTATTAGGAATTGGTTAAACGCGTTTTCTTGTGAAGTCTTGGCGCTGATACGTCGTATCTCTTTTGATGGATACGGCGTATTGGTGAAAATTTAACAATCTTCAAATATCTTCGTTTTAGCTCCAAATTATGCGCCTTTTAACTTGTCTTCACAAAACACTCCTGAATTACTGCATTTATCAACTTTAAAGCAATTAAGTACCAAATAATGCAATAATTATATAAAAGTGGGCAAAACAGATGGGATAAATGATATAATAAAGCCACGTTATTTGATGTCATCAAATATCCCCCCACTTGAATCCTACTTGTCCTCAAGTAGACATTAAAAAAAGTTTCAATTTATGAAAATGTCAAAATTTTTTCCTCCAACTCCATGACAAGTTACCCACGGATGGGAACATCCCAAAAGTTGCGCCCGTTAAGCTTATAAACATGGACCCACTTCACCCACAGCGACTCTTTCAACGAAAGAAGATTCCAAATGTGAGACACCAAAAGAGCCGAATTAAAATGCTCCAAACGTCGAATACCGAGACCACCTTCATCTTTAGGAAGACACACAAGCTCCCACGCCACTTTGGCCTTACCTTTAGACCGAACTACTAATGGCACCAAAGGAAATTTACGCATGCTTTGGCTCAATGTCCATTAAGAACCCGGTTGGGAATAGAACAAAGACCGAAGCCCAAAACACATGCAAAGAGCTTAAAAACCGAACGAATAAGTTGAGAGCCTACCTGCATGGAAAGGGCTTTTATACAACCAATCAAGCAAACGATTTTAAACTTACTACATAAGCTCTTTACATATCCTCGCCTTGACTCTAGAAGACACCAACGGAACACCAAGAAATTTAACCGTAACCGACCCTCCTCAAAAGGAAGGACATTCAGAATAGAAAGCTTGACATGATTCAAAACATTACAAAAGAAA
This sequence comes from Tanacetum coccineum, assembly GCA_026074375.1. Taxonomy (NCBI): domain Eukaryota; kingdom Viridiplantae; phylum Streptophyta; class Magnoliopsida; order Asterales; family Asteraceae; genus Tanacetum; species Tanacetum coccineum. The sequence goes on along the minus strand of BQNB010047469.1, from coordinate 38,697 downwards.
GCCGTGCTCTTCGGAATACTAGGGATTAATCCCGAAGCATGCTTGAACTCGTCAAGACATTCCTTGATAACCACAACCGATTGAACATCCCCATAAGCAAAGATAAAAAGATCGTCCGCAAGCAAGATTAATCAGCTCCAAATTTATCACAATACCTATGGAAAAAAAGCAATCCAATCCAACCATTCTTTTGAACCTAAGCGTGAGGAACTCCATAGACCAGATTGAAAAGATAAGGGGACAGCGGATCACCTTGACGAAGACCCCTTTTCCCTATAAAAATACCATGCAATTTCCATTAAATACAAAAAGAATAGGACTATAAGACACACACTCCATAAACCAAGCAATCAATCCGCTCATGAACCCACAATACCATAAGAACTGAATTAAGGAAAGCCCAAACAACCGTATCGTAGGTCCTTTGAATGACCACTATAAGAGCACATCTAGAAGGGCACGATCCCATGATAGTTATGCATAAGCTCTGAGTGAGCAAAATATTATCCTCAATATAACGACCCGGAATAAATAGCCGACTGATAGACTCCACCAGGTTCGTCAAACAATGTTTGGAATCATATTAGCAATAATTTTGCTAATAACATAAATACAAAACGTTACAACACGAAATTAGGCTGTAGTCATTAATTCGAGAAGGAGCATTAACCTTAGGGATAAGAGCTATGATTGTATGGTTAAGCTCTTTCAATAGCTTACCATTCGTAAAAAATTCACGGATAGCATTAATGACATCAACACCCACAATATGCCAAGCTTCTTTGAAAAACGCAGCAGAGAACCCATCCGGACCCGGGGATTTCTCATCCCCCATAGAGAACATAGCTTCTTTAATCTCACATCATTCCACCATACGAAGCCAAAATCGCCGCACCCTGATCGTCAAGGCAATTAGAGAAGAGATTTGATCCGTCAAAACCATTAGTGTAACCTGTTTGTCCAAGAAAAGCTTCGTAATGAGCAACAAAAGCATCCGGCACTTTGTCATTAGCGAAAATAATGCCATCACTATTCGAAATCACATCAATGCGACTTCTACTAACACGGCTTTTAACCGACTTGTGGAAGTAAGCCGTATTAGAATCACCATCTTTAAGCCAACTTATCTTGGCTTTCTGTTTTAAAAACTCACCACATCACAACAGCTTGATTAAAGGCAACAACATTCTGTAGCCTCTATTTCACGAAGCCTAATGTTTAACGGGTCAATGTCAATTGAGTTGAATGGTATCAATGCTCCCCTTAATTGCTCCACATTAGCATTGAAGATTACCTTGTCAATCATAATTGCCTCAGCGTCTTTTTCCTATTTCTTAGCTTCTTACCGTACGAAACATATAAAAACCGCTAACATGATAGTCCACGCCGTCATTAACCACCACTTTAAATCTGTCATGCTTAATAAGAACGATAAAAAACCATAAAGTGGCTTAGTGCTTAACTGTAGTAACACTAGGAATGCAAAGAACCGAACGAGAGTGGTCGGAATCCGATAGGGTTTAAATAAAGCTTCGAAACCAGCAAAGTCATTAACAATGTCATATTAGCCAAGACGCGGCTCAAGCATCTTAAGAAACCCGTCCCGTACCCTTCAGGCTTTTGATCCAAGTAAATTGAAGCCCCGTGTTTTGAACATCCAAGACCACAATATTAATAACCAACCTTAAATTCACGCATAGGCAATGTCAATACACGAGTAACACCCGTAGACTCACAAAGATGCAATTTCGCATGAAATCTCCCCAAAAGACCACCAAGACATAATTGACAATACATTAGGACGACATAGAGCATTCCATCAAGTCACGTCGCTGAGATTGTACTTATTGTGCGCATAAACAAAGGTACAAAAGCATGCTCCTATCTTTTCTCTTTTTTTATACCGAGAGAGGGGAGGGGCGTGGACGTAGAGGGCAACCAGGGGGGGCTGGATCGTTTGATTAATGATCGTAACATCAACCTCATTGTGATTCCAGCCAAGAATAATTCTATGCCCTTCGAACACCAAGCACCATTAGAAGTCCCAATCCCCATGTCCGAAAACACCCAAGATGAGAAAAAAAGCAAAGAGCACATTTTCATAAGCTTAGACTTCACAACATGAGACTCCAAAATAGCAAAAACCGAAAGATTATTTTCAGAAATAACCTGCCTAACTTCATTTTGTTTAGGAGTGAAGTTAAGACCCCTTATATTCCATGACGCGACATTAATCATCGGAAACCGAACCAACGGGAGTGCTTGCTCCCTTAGTAGTAAACGTTTGACCATTGCGATCGTCAAACACCATCTTCGCATCAACTTCTTCACAATCACTATCTCATAAGAATAGATGCCAAATATCTCCCTTTTCTCGACATCGTTTAATGGCTCCAAATGATTCTAAATAGGTATATTCAAAACATTAATCTTCTTCGGAATTGGAACATTAGTTTTCAAGTTGATAGGTTCATTATTCACCTTCTCATTAATCCTTGACGAATCCGTTTTATCAACTCTACGATACTGAAGATTAAGAGCTGGTTTACTAAGACGAACCCCCTCCACTTGCTTATTTTTCTGATTGGGCTTCAATTTTCTTTTAGTTACTACAGTAAAACCATCATTGACAGCTTTAGTTGGAGCATCCACTTTAGGGTTCTTAGGGCATTTATCATTAACATGATCAAAAACCTTGCATGTATTACACCTAGGCGGATTCCATTCATATTCAACTTCAATCTTAGCGAGCGTGTGACCCTTGCCATTACTTAGCGGAATAGCAATAACAATTGAATCCTTTAACTCCTCCTCCGCTGAAAATTCAACAAGGGCACGAGCATACGTGTTTCTTCCCCAAGAACTTAAACACATATTGCTTAATACGAATCCAGCATAATTGGTTTACCAAGTTGTGTTGTAATAAGGCTCAAACCAATCTCCGAGTAGGCCACAATAGGAACATGATGTAGTTTAACCCATAGTGGGGCTGACTTAATCGCGTCTTTCTTCAATTCCGAGTTCTGATTCCAAATATTCAAGATCAAGGGAACACCACGAACTAACCAAGGACCACTTTCCATAACACTTTCCATACCCTCTTTTGTATTAAACTGAAACATGAAGAAATCTTCATGCAACTGAGTTCGTTTTAAACCAAACTTCGCCCACGTATTTTTAACATAGTTTTCCACCAATGGGAAGGCTAAACGCTTCCCAATGAAATACCCGTATAGCGTATTAGAAAAACGTGAGCTTACCTCTTCAACAGCCACCATAGGAATAGCAACAGCCGCACCGAACAACCTTCAGGTTTCGGAGCTCTTGGAGTCTTACAATCTTTTTTATTAGGTTTTTAACTTGTTTACGATTCAGAATATGCAAACGAAAATGTAAATGCTGTAATTTAGTAGTCTGATCTTTGTTCACCATATTATCCTCAACGAACATAAACATAGTCGGCTGTGTTCACCAAAACTTTCAGACGCAACCCCGTCATTGATAGGAGGCATCGTCTTGTTAGTAGGCAAACCAGAATCTTTCGCATGTAAACTACCATCAAGCGATTCTACATAGGAACCCACTTTAACAACACCACGCATCGCTGAACGAAGCTTGCCTTCTTTGATAATCTTACCATCGATGTTACGGATCTTGTCAACAAGATTATTTGATATTGAACCACCAGGCTCCATTCTCTCTAACCAATCGTCACAATAAAAAACGCACAGAATCCAAAATTAGGGCACAAAACAAATAAATCGACAAAACCCTAAATAGGGTTTCAGCGACAATCAATAACAAACAAACCCTAATCGCCAATCTTTGAAGAACGCGCAGAAGCAATTAGTATAACCAGAAAGCGACAAACCCTAAACCTATAAAACGATTAAGAACAAAAAATGTGACAAACCCTAATTCAACCTTCTCGTCGAATCGCATAGAAATCAAATAAAGCAACGATTAAACAAACCCTACGCGAGTTAACTGATCACAAGAGAGATGGGACGAACGGATCGAGGCCAAAACCCTATCACAAGTTAATTGACGTAGAAGAATCCATAATCAAACTCAGTATTCAATCGCTATACAATGAATGGAAAAGGAACGAGATCAGAATCGCACGCAAAGAGGAAGTTCAAAATCGCCCATAGTAGAGAGAGATGGGATGTTTAGTCTTAAAGTGATTTATAAGATTCACCCATTTATGATTGAAGGTGTTTTAATATACTGTTAGTTCCACTATCCCAATCATTATCAGTTAATTAAGAGCATGATGCAAAATATAAACGGCCACCCTACCGTCCAACTATGCTCATAATTTAAAGACAAAGACAAGAAAACGTATTTGTGATCTATTGGTCTAGTAATATGAAACACGATATGGAGAGCTATCCCATATCTAGATTACTTGGTCCATATCACTAGATCCAGTTGAATGATATGTCGCATATTCAAACATATAAACAAGTATGAGGTGATAAATATAATTAAACAATCAATGATAAATTAAGAAAATGATTTTAAAACGAACCAAACATTAGACTTTCATTAAGATGGCTAATACCCAAGGTATTACCCACAACATTGTAATTATACAAGCGTAATCAAACAATTAAAATCAAATGATTAAGAGAGTAAAAATTACACGATGTCTTCTATGGATTCGTGATCAATGCTTGACCTTGGTGGCTGATCTTCTCTTTTAAAATTCGTCTTTAATGAGTATGGTATAAAGAATATGATATTGCAACATAGAAAACACATTTTTAGAGTTCTTCCTAATTTATAGTGACTGAAAAAAGACTTGAAACGTCGAATCCGTGCAAGGTCGATATGCGAATTGGCTGGACTCCTAGGAGTGTCGTCGCATACGTTCAAATCAATCAGTGATATCATTCCTAATTTACTTGATTTACTGTATCTTTGAATAGTTATCTTCATGGATACGGCGTATGTAGACAACATGGATACGCCGTATTGGGAATTGGTCAAACGCGTTTTCTTGTGAAGTCTTGGGCGCAGATACCAGTATTTCTTAGTTGGATACGGTGTATTGGAAATTTAAGCAATCTTCAAATTTATTGTTTTAGCTCCAAATTATCCGCCTTTTAGCTTGACCTTCACAAAACACTCCTGAATTACTGTCATTTATCAAACATTAAAGCAGTTTAAGTTACCAAATAATGATATAAGTAATAAAAGTGGGCGAAAACAAAAGGGATCAGAGATAGTTAATAAAAGTTACGTTATTTGATGTCATCAAATATCCCCACTTGAATCCTACTGTCCCTCAAGTAGACTTTAGGAAAAAGTTAAGTTTTTATGAAAATGAGTCCCAACCAAAGTTGAGGATAATCCATTAAAGCATCGTTTTGTCTTAATCACCTGTACGATAACCAAGCTCCTCACGAAAAAAAAAAAAAAATTTAATGGGTAAATGAAAAACACTCAGATCACTCAAACTAACAGAGGTGCAACAATAAGTAGTACGCTTAAATTGCTCGGTCGTGGTATTAGCTTCGTATCGTAGCTTTGGCAAGGATACACAGACTCCATCGCTAAAGCTTAGGAAGAACTAGTCAAAAAGCCTTAAATCAGGTATAAAAGGCTTAGTTGATCATTCAACAGTCTTTCACCATAAGTATCACCCCAACAAGGAAGCTGTATCATACATACATGACCGTAACGATGGAATAGACATATACAATCCGAACACATCCCTGTTTGTGTTTAACCAGCGGTTAGGATGAAGAATGATATAGGGTAGGGAGCTTCTAACTTTCACAGAAAGTCATCATCCAACAAGGCAGCTAAGACATGCATACATGGCCCGTACGACGTAATAGACAGCATGCCTTGAACAAATCCTTGTTCTGAAGACATTAAGATAAGTTGCATAGGGAAAGGGAAGTAACATAGGTGATAATAAAATTCACGAAACAAATAGATTAAGCCAACAAATAAAGATGCCGGTTGCTAGTAACTTTTCCCGACCGTTCCATGACAAAGACTCAAACATATAGATAACGCCTCGATCACAGAAATGACAAAGACAACCTAAGTTGGCGTTCCCATAATGGTCAACTACCCTTACATCCTGCTCTTGAACATACTTTTACCTAAGATGTGGTGATATCGGACCACTTTTTACAAGACTTTATCATCGTCGATCTTGTAATGAACAATGAATAATCTATCTGCCAAGAAAATTCCTACGGTATAAAATTCTTTTCAACAAACTAATTTTCATCTTTCTCTTCTTTTTTGCTTTTTCTCTTTTTTTTTGCAATACATCTCGGTTTAATTCCACCATCTTCACTATCATAATCATCCGGATAATCTTTTCCTTGTAGCAATTTTCCTCGACAAGATTCATAAATCGCGAAAGTAGCAAGTATGAGCAACATATTTTATTTCCCATTCAATATGTAAATTTCCAACCATTACAGAGAAGAAAAAATTTCACTTGACACAGGAAAATACAATAACTTTACACGAAAGCAACTAGCAACATTGGTAAAATTGCTAGAACTACCATGGTAGAGGTGCAAAAGTGTAACGAAACATATAATATGGTGTAGAAAAAGAAAGGAATGGCTTAACAGGTTGTTCTAGGGGATTTACTCTAAAAATGAAAGTAATAAAGGGTTACACGGGATTTAATTAACCAGTGTGGTTAGTTAATTTTACGACATGTAGGCTATTTGGTTTAATCCTAGAAATTTATCAGTTGAACATGTTCCTCCATCTAAATCCATAGTACTAATCATTGCGGTCTCGGGTGATATACCAGGCCAAGTTCTAAAGTCCACTACATCACCGACACACTCATAATTTTGTGGAATTTTGTAGACAGTTGGAAACGGATTAGGCTTAATTCTCACAATAAGTATCAAGGGATATAGTGCGCTAGGCAATATAACTAGTGATTTTTACAAAAGTCATGCTGAAAAAAATTTAAATTTTGGCCGTTTTTAAGCACTTTGCATGTTATTTTGTAAAAAAGAAGACAAGCCTGCATAAGAGATTAGAAGACAAGTGCAAATTCTATCTCGCTACAATGGTACAAGAAAACAATTAAACACACCACTATACAGGGATCGATACGCCGTATCCCAAACCATAGGATACGCTGTATGGTTCCTGTAGAAACAATTAAATTACTGGAAATTAAGTATTTAAGTTTTAAAAACTGATAACGCAAAGACACGTCTATACGTCGTATCCACAGGGGTTCGATACGCCGTATAGAGTGTCTGGGAAGACAGACTCGTGCAACAAACAATTAAAATGACCGGGTTGTCTCTCGGGAAGCACTTTTGTTTCAGTTGGTCTTTAAGTTTGACTTTTTTCCTTCCTTTTCATCTTCATTTGGTCCGATGTACGGTCCATCTGTCATCCTTCTTCTGAAAGATATCATGGTAGATCATGGATACTCCGTCAATAGTATGCGCCCAAGAGTTGCATTTGCGTGTGCAAATGGCCAAGAATTCTTTGATATCTCTAACCGAGTATTTAAGCACCTCGAATTTTTCCATCTTACCTACCTTTTTGTTGAGTTGTCCATTAGTTAATTTCTCAAAGTGGGGTGTGCTACTTAGAACCATATCACCCGATTTGTTAGCGTCCCTATTATTCTCCTTATTGTAGCTTTTATCCCCTTCATTATCAGTATTCAAATAAGGTTTGGGGAATGAGTCGTTAGAAGGGTTCCCGTATTCATGCTCCTCCCATTCTTCATCGCTCGACACCGTATCATCATCAGAATCATTAATCCCCCACCTATATACCCAAGCATGACCTAGTGCGCTTTTAGTTATTCGATCAATTCTTTTATCATCATGATTGGAATCGATCCATGCCATGAATTCATAATAGCCAGGGCTATCCCTATTACAGTAGTTTTTGATATAATTTTTTCCATTACGGGATAAGGGAAAATATTTACAAAAAAACCTTCCGGCAAGCATTCCCCAAGCCATGATTTTATTGTCCCGTTCGTTTGACCACCATACTTTTGCGTCTCCGGTAAGTGAGAGAGGGAAAATATTTACGTGTAATTGATTGGTGTCAAAGATTGCCGTTTTAATCGGGTCTAGTATTTGAAGGAAATCAGCAATGTGGTCGACAACATCATCCTCCTCCATTCCGCTTAAAGTGTGATACTGCAAATCTTTAAAGATCTTCTTGCAAAGTTCATCGAGATCAATCCATGTTTTGGTAAGTTTTGAGTTACGGGCTTAATACTTTTAAAAACAAGTTTTTCTTCCCCGACCCTTAAAGTAATCTTTCTTTTGAAGACATCAATCTTGGAATAGGCAGTTGACAAGAATGGTCGTCCAAGGATTAAAGGGACATCGTCATCCTTGGGTACGTCCAGATTGATAAAGTCTATAGGGAAATAATTTTCCTTATCTATTACTAGCACATTTTCGCAATACCTGGTTGTTTATGGTTCGGTAGCTAGTTCGAGGGTAACCTAGGGTGTGAGGATAAATTCCTAGACCAAGGTTGGGGTAGGTGGAGAATGCATGACACTCACTAACTTGCTCCTTGGCCAAAAAACAAGAGCTTTATCAAAAATAGCATATTATGAATAACAAGGTAAGTAAAGTTATTGGGTCTTTTTCTTTTGAGGCAAGGTATGATCTATAAAGCATCTTGAATTTTCACAATCTGTTCCTACTCTCCAAGTCATTACAGCGCGAAGTTTTGTAGTGTCCTGGGAAATGGACTATTCAACAAAAATAAGCTCCACTTTGTTTGCGTGCCCGATAGGTGTTGGACCACATACGATACGACGTATCCCAAGATAAATCAGTTTTGTTAGTTGAGACTGATTTGACTTGTCTCGAGGATTTGGTCTCCAGTAGAGCTGGGAGGCTTCTAAAACTCTTTCTTGCAAGGACCTTGCTCAATTCTGTCGATTTGTATTTCCAGGGTCTTAATCGAAGCTCCTTGATTTATTATTGCTGCATCGGTAGAAGCTCAGATCTCCTTGATTATGTTGAGTTTTCCATCATGCCTTTTAGCTGATTCTGCCATAAATTTAGTTAGTGATTCTTCCAGGTTTGTTCTTCGATCAAGATAAGAAGAGTTTCCATTCTTTTGTTGGTAGAATCCTAGCCTCGCTGCTTTATATTGTCCTCCAGGTTGATAGGGTGCACCGAACTGAGTATAGTAAGCTTATTCTAAAGTTTTTCCTTCTTCTTTTTGTGGACAATCTTTTGTATAGTGTGGTCCCTTGCATAGTTCGCATCCGACCTGAGCAGCGTACACTTTCTCTTTTAATTTCTTTATTTCTCGTCCTAGATTGTTGAGTTGGGCTTGGATAGCAGCAAGCCCGTCAGAAGTTTTAGTACAACTGGTTCTTGAAGCTGTTCCATTGTGCCATTTCTGGGAGTATTCAGCCATTTCTTGGATGGCTATTTTGGCATCATCGGCAGTTTTAGAAGGTATGAAACTCTTTGAGTCTAGAATTTGTCGAGTTGGAACATCGAGCCCATTATAAAACAAGATAACTTCGTGCTTGTTGGTCAAATAATATTGAGGACACTTCATCAGTAATTCTAAAAATCTTTCCCATGTACGAAAAAGGCATTCATCGGGTTCTTGCTAGAAGTTGTTGATTTCCTCTATTTTCTTTGCGGTACGGGCAGGTGGACAGTATTTATTCAGAAATTTAGTTTTAAGAACTTCCCAGATTGTAATCGAGCCTGATGGCTTAGCCATCTGCTTGCAGCTCTAGTCAGGGATACATGGAAGGCTCGAAGCATGATTTGATCTTGAGTTACTTTTGGGATGTGAAATAAGTCAACAATCTCTAGAACCTTTTCGATGTGTTCGTTAGCACCTTTGTGTTCCGAATCACTGAAAGTATTGTCACGAAGTTCTTTGAGAAATTGCCCCTTCAATTCAAAGTAGGTGTCTTGGTTGATCGTGGACCTAGTAACGCCCGACCCGTAATCTCCTCCGGTCTTGCTCATATACTGATCCATTGTTTCTGTCATTGTTTCTCTTACTTCTTCCTCTGATTGTTCCTCGATGTCAAAATTGTGATCGAACTCTGGTGAATTCGATTCTACGAGACTTTGTGTATTGAAAAGCCTCTTTCTTGAGCGAAATTTTTGTTTCAGGTTTTCAAAAGGTGAGAGTAGTTCCTTTGTAGAACTTCTTGTCATGTACTACCTGAAACAAATGACAATAAATCAGTAGGATATATCCTGATGAAAGAAATTGATGTGTGCTAAAACACATATCATTTATTTCTTGTAAAACACTATTAATCGGACTAAAAATGCTAAAATATGGATAATTATCATGCATATATGCTTGTTTGGTATTTTTATGTCTTGCAGGTAAGAGGGTTGAAAACCAAGCAAAAATGGGTAATTACGGGTTTGTCGCGATCAAGAGTGCCTATTATTCAAAATCAAGACCAAGTTGTGAAAAGTCCCCGAGCATGCCATTGGAAAAAGCGCGAGAAAACGAGTCCAATGGGTATCTCGTTGCTATTAGGCCAGCTGTAACCATTTTAATGGGCGGGAGCCCATACTTGTTATAGCCTAATATAATTAACCAAGGCCCAACAAATAACAGACCTTGGCCCATCTTCATATTGGAAAATCTGGTAATAATTTTATATAAGTGGGATATGATGTCAGCAGCAACATGACACGGGAATTAATTCCTCCTTTTGTCATGTAGGCGTCACTAGGTTGATGGGGTAGCCAATTATAATTTGGACACATGGCGGGTTTGTTTGTTTTAGGAATTCAGTTTTGCAAATGTCGATAGAACTAGTGTAATGGTATGCGTTATCTAGACGCCATTGTGGATGTTACGTGTGTGTTATAATAGGTGGTGGGGAATAATTGTGGGGGTGCGCTGGCGTACGAGGTGGCAATTTTTTATGGCAATGATTGGCTGAATATATGTGGCAATGATTGAGTAGTACAAAATGCCCCTTGGCTTATATAAAGCACATGGCTCTCACCATTTGGAGGAGGTTTTCAACTTATTTTTCTACTTTTTTAGTTATAAGTTTTAGGAGTAGTTTTTAGTGTAGCTTAAAATTTAGCTTATTTTCTTTTTATGTATTTTTAGCTTATAAATTTGTAAAAGTTTATTGTGAGCTTATTGAATCCTTTTATTGTACTTTTTGAGCTTATTATTAAATAAGATTTGGTGTTTGAAAGTGCTTAATGATTTAGCTTATTTGCTTTTTCTTTTCTTCTTCTATTTTTTGAATATAAGATTTTGCTTCCTAGCTAATTTATGTGGCTTATTTGCTATGCTTATTAACAAATAAGTGATAAATCAAATGAGTAGTTTCGTTACTTATTTGATTTGTTTGCCTATTTCTTTTATAAGCCTTGATTAAATAAGTTTGTAAATGAGCTTTTGGGATCTAGCTTATTTTCGAATTAGTTTAGTTTGGTCATTGCTTATTTCGTTTTTCTACTCTTTCCTCTAGCTTATTTATTTTGTCGGCTAAGCTATCATTTGGCTTATTCGATTCGTATCTAAGCTTAAATATTCCAAAATAAGCTTAGGCTTAATATGTTTCATTCTCTCTTCTAGTCTTTCTTTTCGATATTCGCTTAATCAACAATCGTTGTGCTAGCTTAGTTGTGTTATTAACTCGTTTTTCCTAAATCTTAGTGCTTATTCGTTTAGTTTTTGCTTTGTAAAATTTTGTTTAGCTAGAATTAATAAGTCCATCTAATTTGGGAGCGTTTGATTTGATGGTAACAAAAGGGCCACCTTTGTTCGGATTGTAGAAATTTCATTGGGCTTGTGTTTGTTCAGACATTGGGTCACGTATGGTTTGGATTAGGCTTGAGTTTGATATATCACTTTTGGTCTTATGGTTGTTATTTGACTAGTTTAGAAATTGTTTAGGCATGCGTTAGAATTAGGCAATTACGCCACTTTTGGAATATTGAGTTGAGTAACAATCAAGTAGGAATTAGATATCAATTTCTTTACATAACAGTTTGTGTTTTATGATTTTTGGTGCCGGTCTACTCATGAGGCATGGAGCTTACGGGTTTAATAAGCTAGATAGAATTTAAGTATTTTCTTTAGCTTATTAAATCGGGTGGTTATCGTTTACTTGCGGGTCTTCAATTCGGTTCTATTTTCTATCCTTTTTCAATTTGTTAGTGTAGACTTAGAATAAGATGTTTAGTTTAGCTTATTTGATCATTATGCATAGTGAGTAGTTTAGTTTATGCTTGTTAAGTAAATTCATGATTAGTGAATTAAGTGTGGAATTTTAATATGTGTTTTGTGATAATAATTTGCAAAAATTATTTAGTTTAGTGTTTTATTTAGTCGAACGGGCAAAAGCCGTAAGATTAAGTGGCCATTAAATTAGCAACTAATTTCTCGATAAAAAGTCGTATTCAATATTAAGCCAACGTTTTAGGGATTCAATTTATTAGACGAAAATTAGTTCATCATTAAGATCGAAAATTTCACACTTAAGAATCTATTCACTTTTACTTGACAAGCATATTTTTCTTTTTATATCTTTCGTCTTATTCGCTTGATTGTTAATTAGTTTAATCTAGTTTATTAATTTCTTTAGTTTTTATTAAAATCCAAAACCAAAAATTAAAAGACATTCGAGCATCTAAATTTCAAACATAAACATGATTTTCAAATTCATCTCTCGTGATGAATTTCGTTGTAATATCAGACATAGCTTTTGTTAGACGATTTCCTGAGACCAAGAACAAATTATCAGTAGGGTGTGCCCTTTGGGAAGGGAACACATAAAACAAGAAATCAAAAACGAAAAATAACGACTGTTAATGTATAAGATGACAGATACGCCGTATTCGATTAGTTTGGATACGCCGTATAGGTCTGTTGAATGCCAGTACGCCGTATAGAGTTTACGGAATACGCCGTATTGTTGGAAAACAGATACGCCATTTAGACAGTAAAACTCAATACGTTGTTCTGAATAGAAGGTTTGATACGTCGTATCCAACTGGTGGATACGGCGTATCAGGTGATCAATCAGAACTGAATACTATTTAAAAACAATTAAATGCGGGAATTTAAACACACAATGCGAATAAATACAAACAGAATTTAAATAATTAAATTACACTAAACTAAATTAATTAATGGTTAGAAATACTAATAAGAATAAGGTTTAATTAATTCATTCCTCGGCAACGGCGCCAAAAACCTGATGTGCTGTCATATAGAGTCAATTATTTGATTATCAAGTTTTAAATTTATATTTATCCGACAAACCTAAAACAATACTTTAACGAGCAGTGTACCCGGTCAAGATGGAGTTCGCGGTTAGTAGGGGTCGAACACTAAGAATGAAACATTAATCCTATATTCTATTATTATTTTAATTAGTCTATTTACTGGTTAAACCTATGCTATGTACGTTGTCTAATGATATGGGGGGGTTTCAGCCTGAGAGACTGGCACATGTTTGGTGGAAACAAATATCAATTTAATACCAATAAACACAAAAGAAGAAATTCAAAAGATAGAAAAGCGGTACAAGCCAAATGATAGAAAACTATATTAGCCAAATTAATTCCGGTTCAATGTTGGTTTGTTTGTTTTAGTGTAATGATTTACTTATCTCGAAGCGGCATATCATTCTTAAGACTTAGGCGGGGCATCATCCTAAGACCTAGACACAATTAATCATGTCACAATTGATGCGTCCGCATAAAGCATCCTTTAGTTTAATTATAATCTATCTTAGAGAATTAAAGCAGTGGTGATCCTGTTAAAACCCTAGCCCAACGGGACTTTACCTACTTATTGTTTGACGGTGTTTTATATACTGGTAGTCCACTATTCAAATCTTTATCAGTTAATTAAGAGCATGATTGCTGAAACATAAACGGGTCACCTACCGGTCCAACTAAGCTCATAATTCAAAGACAAAGACAGAACGTTATTTGTGATCCTATAGGTCCAGTTATATGAAACACGATATGGAGAGCTATCCCGGTATCTAGATTACTTTTTAGGTATCACTAGATCCAGTTGAATGATAGATCGCATATCTAAACACATAAACAAGTATGAGGTGATAAACATAATTAAACAATCAACGATTAATTAAGAAATCGATTTTAAAACAAACCAAACATTGAACTTTCATTAAGATGGCTAATACCCGAGGGTATTAGCCCACAACCATTGTAATTATACAAGCGTAATCAAACAATGAAAATCGAACGATTAAGAGAGTAAAAATTACACGATGTCTTCTATGGATTCGTGATCAATGCTTGACCTTTGTGGCTGATCTTCTCTTCTAAAATTCGTCTTTAATGAGTATGGTATAAAGAATATGATATTGCACACTGAAAACTCGTTTTTGAGTCTTCTATTTATAGTGTCTGAAAAAGACTCGATACGCCGTATCTGGCAAGGTCGATACGGCGTATTGGGTTGGATTCCTTGGAGTGCGCGCTACGTTCATAATAAATCTTTGATATCATTCCTAATTTACTTGATTTACTGTATCTTCGAATAGTTATCTTCATGGATACGGCGTATGTAGACAGCATGGATACGCCGTAGTGGGAATTAGTCAAACGCGTTTTCTTTCGAAGTCTTGGCGCTGATACGCCGTATCTCTTTTGCTAGATACGGCTTATTGGTGAAAATTCAACAATCTTCAAATATCTTTGTTTTAGCTCCAAATTATGCGCATTTTAGCTTGTCTTCACAAAACACTCCTGAATTACTGTATTTGTCAACTTTAAAGCAATTAAGTACCAAATAATGCAATAATTATATAAAAGTGGGAAAAATAGATGGGATAAATGATATAATAAAGCGACGTTATTTGATGTCATCAATTAGAATATTTTGAACCTCACACAAAGAAATCCTATATAAATATATGATTCATATTTTTTCAATGTTTACGGCTTTAAATTCGGTCCAATAATTAAATCGTGACTAACGTTGAAATTGTGGTTTTAATTTTCTTAGGTATTATGTATACCAGAAGTTGTGCGTTTCTTCTTCTGAAAACCCTAATGAACCACGTAAAAAACATATATGCATCTTATTCTTAAAACCCCAATGATGAAATTCTGTTTCTTTTAATTTCTTTAGTACCAGAAGTTTTGCGTCTCTTCTTCTGAAAACCCTAATGAACCACGTAAAAAACAGGTATGTATCTTATTCATAAAACACTAATGATGACATTCTGTTCCTTTTAATTTTTTTAGGGATTATGTATATCAGAAGTTTGTCTCTTCTTTTGAAAACCATAACGAAGTACATAAAAAACAGGTATGTATCTTATTCTGAAAACCCTAATGATGAAAATATGCTGTTGTCTTGCCTGACGACTAATGTTTTGGGATCTCAGCATGTAATCACTTAAATTCGTACTCTGTTTTAGTTTTGTCTTTATTCATATATATTGGCTTCTTGATAATTTCTTCATATCAAGAGAAATAAAGTGAAACTTAATAGGTTATGTTACCTTATCAGATTAAGTGCTAAAAGTTTCTAATTTTTTAATAGTATGCATAAGTTATTAATTAACCAATATTTTTAATAGTTATGTAAGATTTGTTAGTATCTATATTAACCATAAGTTCTTATGCTTTTGTGTATTGCAGGTCATTGTTCTTGGCTTCTCAAGAAAAAAAAACAAACATATGATAATGTTGCTAATCATTTTTTATGTTTAACATGTAAAATAATAAGGTGACTAAATAAACCCTAGACTTGGCTTTTAAATTGACCTTGATATACATAGTTTTACTGAAGACTAATACTTCTAATGTTAAGGTTAACGTCAGTGTCAATAGACAGGATGTAAATGAAATAAGTGTTGGTATTCCTGGAGTAAACAATGGCACTGCAAGTTTAATAATTGTGAAAAAAATGAAGAGAAACCAAAGCAACTGCTGGATTAATTAAGTTGAACTGTGAGTCCAAGTTCTTTTACAGATTTATACTTCAATTTCTTTTGGAACATTCTTTTTGGAGTATTTTAGAATTATGTTAACTTAGACACTAATTTTACTTAATTTATGAACATTGTCGCAAAAAAAAGTTTTATGAACCGAACCCGCCCGTTGGACGGGTTATGTATATAGGTATATATATATATAGTGGCATTTTCTTTACAGAACCACTTTTTTGTACAGAACCTATCAGAACCATATATTAACCAATCACAAAATAAAGTAATCTATTTTCTTATTTATTATATTCATGATTAAATAATCGAAAATAGGGTTTTATGGTATTTTTACATATTGCACACAATTTTATGAGTATGATGAAATTTAAAAATCCTAAAATCAAGGGGAGGCCGTTCCAAATCTAAATTACTGATTCAGTTTTCAGTATATTTCTTCTTCATCTCAAACCATCGCCGCACTCTAAATTCTCATCATCATCATCCTGTTTTGTACAAAAAGATCTCGTTCAATAAAAAACCTAGTGCCTACATGGAACTCCATCTCTGCACAAGAATTAACAAGGCTCAAAGAAATTCATCCCTCTAAATTTGTTTGTTGATTTTTATGATTTCAATGGTGTCAATTATATACCACGATGTACAAATCATGTAAGTTTTCTTAATTGAATTGATATACATATTTGGGGAAGGATACCATTTCTTGTTCTATATTAAATCTTTTAAACTGTCAAAATTTCTAGAGTTGATTTACTTTTCATTGTTACATGATTTTTTTTATTATACAAAAATCTATGTGGAAGTTCTATTATATATGTAGGGATGTTAATTAGACGGATTAAATCAAAAAACCACTCGACCTTATTGAATATCAGTTATTTGGTTTCGGGTGAAGTGGGTTTGGTTCGGGTAATTGGTTTTATCATGCTTGTAGAAATCGGATGTTACAATTGTCATTTATATTTTCATGATTGAGTGGTGCATATGTGTTTTATGGTTGATACAAACCTTATAACAATGTGTGCGTATTTGTTTTAAGGTTGATATAAAATCAATGGAAATGTGCATAGATATTTTATAGTTGATATAAAGTTAATATAAGGGTGTGCATAAATGTTTTATGGCTGAAATAAAGTCAATATAAAAGTGTGCATATGTGTTTTATGGTTGATAAAAAAATCAATAAAAGGGTCTATATGTTTTTTTATGGTTGATATAAAATCAATATAAATGAATGAAAAAATACATATCTGATTTAAGGTTTATCTAAAATCATTGACGGGGTGTTTTGGTTTTAGGCAAACGTGTTATAGGTTTGTTGGAAATGAAGCTAATGATGATTCCAGTTCTTCATACAACTATGAACATGATGAGGAAGTGGACATGTCAGGTATGAAACAGGTTATTTTTGGTATGGTCGAAGTAGACCGGGTTGGGTTCACCTGCTAATTTGTTTTGTCCACTATAAATTTTTGTATGTAAATAACGACGTGTTAATTATGATTGCAAATACATACTTTGATTGAAAAGATGTATGCACTAGACGATGACTTTCAACCATTTTGACTTTTTGCTAAATCTTTTTATTTGATGCGTTTGAGATAAAACACAAGGCAGACGACCCAATCATAATTAGATGGAATTCTATTCTTTTGTGCACTTGTTGTGGAGTATTATGGTTCCCGATGTTGGATTTTCCAAATGGCATGTTTAAGATTTTGAAAGCGAAAGCAACCCATCATGATTTTCCAAATGGCGTGTTTAAGATTCAAGGATTTCTATTCTTTTGTGCACTTGTTGTAGAGTATATGGTCAGTGTTTTGAGAGCAAACATTTGAAGTAACAACCTTTTTCCACTTCTTGTTAATTTGTTTCTTTGGCTATATTGATCTATTTTTTTATTTCTCGTATCCTAATTTACTCTTGTTTTATTTTTATTTATCATATCAGGTATGTTTACAAAGTTTGACCTTCTAAACAAGCCACTTAGGAGGAAGGCTATAACACAACTCGCTTAGGGTATGTGTATTCATATTGATCTAATTTCTCTTTCTCTAATATATGTATCTTGAACTGGTCTACAGTTTGACCTTGTAAACCCTTTTGCTGATTGCTCAATCACTGTTGTTTCTTCCTCTATTTGCTGTATAGAAATTGGAAGCATTTTGAAGAGTCGTACAATGTCATGCTCTTTTTGAATGGTGACAGTTAATGGAACGAACCTGATAGAAGTTTAAAGGTATCAAACCATCTCATTATCCAAAATTGTTAATGTAACTCTTACTTTTTAACACGTTTCTTATGTAATCTTTATCTTATTTCTAAAATTCTGAGCATTCATGATGTGGATTAAAAGTTGAGGTTGCTGACGTAAATGAACCAAGCCGTTGCGAGTAATATTTTTTTCTTCATGCAATCATGAATATTGATGTGTCATTATCCTTCCAAAAATATGGGTTTGTATAAATCGTTATCATTATGGCAGATATGCAGCAACGCTAACCACCCCAGCTCTTTGCCTTGAAGGAAAACTCAATTGTCATTTATATTTTCATTATTGAGTGGTGCATATGTGTTTTATGGTTGATACAAAGCTTATAACAGTGTGTGCGTATTTGTTTTAAGGTTGATATAAAATCAATGGAAATGTGCACAAATGTTTTATAGTTGATATAAAGTCAATATAAGGGTGTGCATAAATATTTTATGGTTGAAATAAAGTCAATATAAAAGTGTGCATATGTGTTTTATGGTTGATCTAAAATCAATAAAAGGGTCTATATGTTTTTTTGTGGTTGATATAAAATCAATATAAATGAATGAAAAAATGCATATCTGTTTTAAGGTTTATCTAAAATCATTGACGGGGTGTTTTGGTTTTAGGCAAACGTGTTATAGGTTTGTTCGCTTATATAGTTTTGTCTAACTAAAGAATGTGCATACATGTTATACTAATTGTTATATGTTTTTATCAAGATTTATGAAGTTGATTATGACATTAAAGACCTCTGAAGTGATAAAGACGATGTCGAAGGAATGTAGACGAGTACACACATGAATACAAGAGGATAATATGCGGAAGCAATACGATTATTACTTGTGTTTTTTCAATACGAGTGCACAAACGCATTTTATCAAGAAACACAATTATTTTATCAAGAAACACAATTACTGCATATGTGTTTTTATTTTCATTTGTAATCAAATAAAATGTAACATAAAGTATATTTTTTGAATTATTATAAAGGTTTTATTTTTTTATTTTGGTTGATTAAATATTATTGATTTTGGCAATATAAATTACGTAATTCTACACCAAAAACACATAGTTTATTGGAAAACATATATGCACTGGCGTTATTTTAAAACATGTTTGCTGAATATATAAAAAAGTTTAAAAAAAAGGTAAATTAAAATTCCTAAAATCTAGGCATTTATAAAAATGTCTTTTAATAAAAAAAAACTAAAACTAAAAAATAAAATTGTCTTTTACCATTATGCCCTTTTGAATTAAATAAAAGGTTTTAATATCTACTTAAATGCCATCATCCATTATTAACCATTGATCAAACAATCCAAAGGTATAAAAAGAGTTCTATAGGTTCTGTACAAAAAAGTGATTCTGCAAAAAATGGTCCCCTATATATATATTGTTGGGAATAAATCTTCACAAGATAGTACTGCTAGTCCAAGAGGTTAATACTGCTCTTATTATAACTAACAGTATTAACTGAGTTAGTACTGCTAGTACAATATTAGTACTGCCGGAGTTATTTTGTACTGCTAGAGAAACTTAATACTGCTGAAGACTTAAGACTGCCAAAAGAAGATTGCATGAAGATAAAGACGTGTGAGAAGATATATATGGATGTAATCTAAGTGTATATCTTATAAGGATAGAAAGATACGTATATGTTTAGAATTATAGAAGATCTTAAAAGATTTGTAGTTATCTTGTAAAGAACTCCTTGGTGTATAAAAGGAGATCCTAGGTTAAGGTGTTAGAGAGATAAAGTGATCGAATTAAGTCTTTTTCATAGCTTCAAGGTTGTAAACCCTAGTACTAGTCAGAGTACTCTTATTATTCATCATAATAATATTGAATATTTTTGGTTATATTCATTGTTCATTCTACTGCATTACAATTTACTGTTCCATTGATATTACTTCTAGAGTATTAAGGTGTAGATTCCGCATACACTTTAATATACATACAAAGTCTCTACTATTGTTATTTTGGATTTATACAAGGTAACATACTCTTTATAAGATAAAGAATCGATCAAGGTTAAGGATCAACAAGTGGTATCAGAGCTTGTGCTTTGAGAAACTTTGATCTAGAAGTCGTGGAATTCGAATCTACATAGAGTAATACTACTGCTAAGCTTCCCATACTCAAACTTGGTGAGTATGAGATGTGGGTGATGAGAATCAAGCAGTACTTCCGAGTACAAGACTATGTTCTATGGGAGGTCATAAAGAATGGTAACTCATGGGTATCTGTTCTATAAACAACACAAGAGAATGGTGGCTCAGTTATAAAGATGTCAATACTTATAACTGCTGAAGAGAAGACCAACAAGAAGAATGATATGAAGGCTAGAAGCCTACTACTCATGGCTCTTCCCAATGAACATCAACTTACTTTCAGTCAGTACAATGATGCTAAAACAATGTTTGCTGCTATTGAAACACGATTTGGAGGTAATGAAGCCACCAAGAAAACACAAAAGGCACTTTTAAAGCAACAATATGAAAATTTTAATGCATCAAGCACAGAGTCACTTGATTCTATCTTTAACAGACTCCAAAAGATTGTTAGTAAGCTTGCAATTTTGGGTGTAGTTATCACTCAAGAAGATCTAAATTTAAAGTTTTTGAGAAGCTTGCCTCCTGAGTGGAATACTCATGTAGTTGTCTGGATGAATAAAGCTGATATTGAAACAATAAGCATTGATGATTTGTATAACAACTTCAAAATTGTTGAACAAGATGTAAAGAAATCTGTTGGTGCAAATACTGATGCTCAAAACTTGGCCTTTATGACTGCTTCAAGCACTAGCAGTACTAATGATGTTAATACTGCTAAACCTGCACATGAAGTTAGTACTGTTAGCTCTAATGTTAACACTGCTAGTTCTCATGTTAGTACTGCTAATATCAGTGATAATGTTGTGTATGCTTTCATGGTTGAGAATCCCAATGGTTCTAATCTCCTACATCAGGACTTAGGGCAAATTCATGAAGATGATCTGGAAGCAATGGATTTGAAGTGGCAGCTCTCTCTGCTAAGTATGAGGGCAAAGAGGTATTATCAGAGGACAAGCAAGAAAATTTTTATTAATGCTAATGATACTGCTGGGTATGGTAAATCTAAGGTAGAGTGTTTCAACTGTCACAAGATGGGACACTTTTCCAAGGAATGTAGAGCACCAAGGAACAAAGAGGGTCAGTTCAGAAATCAAGACAAGACTAGGAAGCAAGGAAACAATGAAGACACATCTTCAAAGGCAATGTTGGCTATAGATGGTGTAGGTTTTGACTGAAGTGATATGGCAAAAGAACAAGTTCAGACAAACATGGCTTTAATGGCGTTTTCAAACTCTGAGGTATACAATGATAAATCTTGAACTAAAACTTGTCTGAAAAACTATGGAACTCTTAAGAAACAGTGTGATGATTTAATTGTTAAGCTTAATCAAACTGAATTTACAGCAGTTACTTATAAAAGATGTTTAGCAACTGTAGAAGAACAACTTGTCACATATAGAAAGAATGAGGTTCTTTTTAGTGAAGAAGTTATAGTTCTTAAAAGAGAAGTAGCTTGCAAAGACTTTGAAATAGGTGTGCTTAAAAGTGAGTTTGAAAAAGTTAAGCAAGAAAAAGAGGGCATTGAATTTAAAATTGAGAAATTTGATAATGCCTCAAAAAGTCTAGACAAGTTGTTAGAAATTTAAATAACTGACAAAAGTAAAAAGGGTTTAGGGTATAGTGTTGTTCCTCCTCCCCATCCTTTAATCTATAATAGACCTACAAAACTTGATTTGTCTTATTCTGGTCTTGATGAGTTTAAAGAGCCTGAATTTAAAGGTTATAGTCATAAGAATGATAAGCTAGACTTTAACATTGTTTGTGATAAGAAATCAAATGAAAATACTAATGACTCTTTGGTAAAAGAACAAGTATCAGAAGACACAAGTAGCTTTGTTAAGTCTCCACTTAATGTTGATAAAGAAACTATTTTTCATGCTGCTAAAAAGGTAGAGTTTGTCAAACCTAAAAATAATGAAAAACCAGTTAAAAAGTCAATTAGGTATGCTGAGATGTATAGATCACCAAGTCCAAGGGGAAATCAAAGAAATTGATGTGGTCAGAAGTCCAATCAACTAGGAAGTGATTTTGTAATGTATAACAAAGCTTGTTTTATTTGTGAGAGTTTTGAGCATGTCCATATTAATTGTCCTTACCATCAAAGGAAAAGGGTGGTGACTGGGAATAATTACAACATGGTGGATTATAACTATTATGCCAAAACCTCTCACCCTAGTACCCATAGAAATATGACTCCAATAGCAGTTTTACTAAAATCTGGCCTAACACCACTTAGTACTACTAGGCATGTTTATACTGCTCACCCCAAACCAACAGTTCATAGTGCTAGATCAATGACACATTTTTCAAAACAAGCATAATCAACTGTTCAGAGGCCCTTTTATAAGAAAACAACAGTAACTAACATGTATTTTAATCAAAAGGTTAACACTGTTAGGCCCAGAGTAGTTAATACTGCTAGGCCATATATAGCACCAGTTAATAATGTTAAGGCAAATAGGGTCAATGTTGTTAAGGCCTCAGCATGTTAGGTTTGGAGACCTACCAGACCTAATGGTGCATCTCTAGTTTTCAAGAGACATAACTACACTGATGCACGAGGCATATCTAAGTCAGTAATGGCTTGGGTCCCAAAAGAAAACTAATTTCTTTGTTTTTATGTGCAGGGCAAGCCACAAATAAATGAAAAAGGATTTGTTGACAGTGGATGGTCAAGGTACATGACTGGGAACATATCTTATCTCTCAGATTTCAAGGAATTGTATGGAGGTTATGTTGTATTTGGGGGAGGAGCATATGGTGGAAGAATTTCTGGTAAAGGAACACTTAAGACTGATAATCTTGATTTTGAAGATGTATACTTTGTCAATGAGTTAAAATTCAACCTTTTTAGTATCTCACAGATGTGTGACAAAAAGAACTATGTCCTTTTTAATGACACTGAATGTCTTGTCTTATCTCCTAATTTTAAGTTGTCTGATGAAAGTCAGATACTTCTTAAAATTCCTAGAAAAGACAATATGTACAGTTTTGATATGAAGAACATTGTTCCTAAAGAGAGTTTAACTTGTCTTGTTGCAAAGGCTACATTAGATGAATCAATGCTATGGCATAGGAGGCTTGGTTATATTAATTTTAAGAATATAAATAAGCTTGTTAAGGAGAATCTTGTAAGAGGTTTGCCTTTAAAACGTTTTGAAAATGACCAAACCTGTGTTGCTTGTCTTAAAGGAAAGCAACACAGAGCTTCTTGTAAGCCCAAGGTTCTGAATCAAATTACTAAGCCCTTGTTTATGCTTCATATGGATTTATTTGGTCCAACCTTTGTGAGTAGTTTAATGCATAAGAAGTATTGCTTAGTAGTCACTGATGATTATAGCAGGTTTACTTGGGTTTTCTTTTTAGCAACTAAGGATGAAACCAGTGAGATCCTTAAGAACTTTATCAAAGAGATAGAAAACCTAGTGGATAAGAAAGTAAAAATAATCAGATGTGATAATGGGACAAAGTTTAAGAATAAAGTTATGGATGATTTTTGCAGAGAAAAAGGTATTAGGAGAGAATATAATGTAGCTAGGACCCCTCAATTAGAATGGTGTGGCTGAGAGGAGAAATAGGACATTAATTGAGGCTGCTAGAACCATGTTAGCTGACTCTAAGTTACCTACCACATTTTGGGCTGAAGCAGTTTCTACTGCTTGCTATGTACAGAATAGGGTCTTAGTAGTCAAGCCTCATAACAAGACTACTTATGAACTCTTTAGAGGTTTTAAACCAGCTCTAAGCTTTATGAGACCATTTGTGTAACACCCCCAAAATGGGTCGCAGCGGAATATGGGTTGGCGAGTGTTACTTCATAGATCAACAGCACGAGATAAGAGAACGACCTCTATATGAGTCGTTTAAAAATTGATACATTGGATTAAATAGACTTATTTGTTACAATAGCCGAAGCTTAAATAGTTCATCCATGAAAAGGTTATAATTCCGTTTTTCGAGTTCTTTATGTCCGTGGGTTCGTATTAAGGAAAATTATCAAAATATTATATTTATACAATTTATACCCCTGATGAACAGTAACTTTTACTGTTCATCACAGCTTATATAATTATTTTTATAAAGTTAATAATATATAACTTGTAAATGTCGTAACTTGTTCGTTATAATTCCGTTTTTCGAGTTCCTTACATGCTCACGATCCTTGTAAAGAGCACTATATTTATAAAATATAAAACATAGGATTTATATTTCGAATTCAACAGTAGGTATTAAATAAAAATTAGGGTTTTTAATTAAATAAGCTAGTTTGTAATTATTTTTACTTAAAGATCTTGTACCGTAATTTCACCAAGTGTTGTACCATATATTTCATATGTATTTAGTCCTTTAAATGTCCATGTCCTTTGTCCATATGAAATCATCATATACTTTATATAACTTTAAAATAAAACTAGGTGGTGATTAACTAATGCAACAATTATGTATACAATAGAAAATAAATAAACGAGTATTGAAAACTTTAAATAGACCTTATAGAAATCAAGTAGGATGATGAACACAAGATGTAAACCCCAATCAAGCCTTCAAAACCAAAACCCTAAATATGTTTTCTTGATAATTCCTTGTTAAACCCGAATCCAAGCTTCCCAACACCTTGAGTAGTCTTAGGTAACCTTAGATTGAACACTTGAATGCTTGGAATACCTTGGTTGCAAAATTAAAATGAAACCCTAATAATTAATAGTGTGCCGTGGGTTTTTAGCTCAAAAAGAGAGAGTTCTTGGTTGATTTTGCTTGTAGGAAAGTGTAAGAGGATAATGTGCACTAGTTACTTGCTTTATATAGTAACTAACCCATGGTTTAACCTTAAACTAACTCTAGTTAAGAAGGAGGGTTAAGGTACAATTGTGTAAGTGCTCTCCTCCTCCCTAGGAGGAGAGAGACGCCATATGTGAGGAGAGGGGAGGACATTTGACAAGCCAATGTTTAGTAAGTTGTGCTTGTGTAAGGTACTTGTTAGGTTAAGACATATTACATGGATTTAAATGATTTATTTCATGTATAAAAGCTCATATCCGGTTTTAGGGAGATATAACTAATAAGTTGATAAAATTTTATGTATTGGGTATAAATGTGGGTATTTGTTTAAGTGTAGATGGGTAAAGGTGCTTCCGGGTATGACCGAATGTAATTTATTGCGAAACGTATCACATTTTACGTAAACCAACAAAAATAAATTATGAAAGTTATGAATTATACTCCCTAATAATACATATAACACTTGCTTGATGTAAACATTAATTTGTTGGTGTCCGTTTACATTGATCATTGATTTTTAGTTTACGCGATTTAACTATAAGATAATAATTAAAAGTGAACGCGTAAAACTCTAAAAATAAATAATGGAATTTATTAAAGTTGTAAATAACCTGAAAATGAGAAATGTTATAGTCTCCACCCGTTAGGAGAGCCTTGTCCCAAGGCTCAAGATGCAACATTCTTCGTGGGTGGCGGTTGTTTTGTGAAGAAGGTGCGGATACTTTTTCTCGAACTGAAATTCTTCGCGTCCCACGTGGAACTCTGGACCTCTCTTGAGTTCCATCGAACTTGATGATGGGAAAATGACTTCGCCTTTAGCTTTTTTGATCTCACCTCCCAAGGATTTCCAACAGGTTCTTCAACAAAATGGAGTTTATCAATCAATGTGTATTTCATCTAACGGAACCGCCAATGGCTCGTCAGATAAACACTTCTTTAGATTGGATACAATGAAATTGTGCATGAACCCTGCCTTTAACTGTTGAGGTAGTTTTCCGAGTCTATAAGCAACGGGTTCCCACTTTGCTAACAACCTTGAAAGGTCCGATATACCGTCGGGTTCACTTTCCCGTTTTTCCAAAACGTACGAACCCCTTTCCAAGGTGATACCTTCCAACCTAACTCGACACCAACCCTTGAAACTCTAGAGCTTACGCCTCACATCGCCCTAACTCTTTTGGCGATCCCGAGCGCCTTGTAATCTCTGCTTAATTTGGACAATCTTCTCGGTTGTTTCATGAACAAGTTCTGGACCGGTGAGCCGAGCATCTCCGACCTCAGCCCACATACAGGTACCGCACTTCCGGCCATAAAGTGCCTCGAAAGGGCAGCTTTAATACTAGCATGGTAGCTGTTGTTGTACGAGAATTCAATCAGCGGTAAGTGTCCTTCCCAACCATTCTCAAAGTCTATCACGCAAGCGCGTAACATATCTTCAAGAGTTTGTATGGTTCTTTCCCGCTTTGTCCATCAGTCTCTGGATGTAGCCGACTCATATCCAACCGAGGTACCCATATCTTTCTGAAATGCGACCTCCAGAATTTTTGATGTAAAACGGGGTAAACGATCACAAATGATCGAGACTGGTATCCCATGCCTTGTGACCACTTCTTTCAAGTACAGTTTTGCTAGTTTGTCCATAGGGTCAGTTTCCCTCATTGGTAAAAAGTGTGCAGACTTAGTGAGTCGGTCGTACAAATTACCCATAAGGTGTCCGTTTCCACTTTGCCGTTCTTGGAGTTTAGGTGACACAGTCCATAGTGATATTTTCCCATTTCCATTGAGAATCGCTGGTTTTGTACAATAAGCAGAATGGTTTTTTTGGTGTTCGGCTTGACTCTCAAAATACTTCAAACACTTGCTAACATAGGTGGCAATGTCAGCTTTCATGTTAGGCCACCAGTATAGTTGCTTCATGTCTTGGTACATTTTATCGGAACCCGGGTGAACAAAATACTTCGACTTGTGAGACTCATGCAATAATTAGAACCCCCTTAGGTCACCGTACGAGGCCAACAACTTCTTGTGGTATAGACACATTGTCCCTGTCCTCACGTGGTCCCAATTTCCCTTCCTGGGCCTTTTCTGGGTCCTTCGAAATTCTCAATTTAACATAACCTCTTACTCTTCAGACTTGAGGTTTTCTGGTTTTCTTGCCTCAATCTGAGCCTCCAGAATCCGCTTGGGAAGGTCCAAACCGATAGTCATAACTAAGGCCCGAACCCGTAATGGTTTTACTCGTTCCTTTCTGCTCAATGCATCAGCCAACTAACATTTATTTTCCTGGGTGATAACGGATTTCACAATCATAATCACTAAGCAATTCCAACCAACGGCGCTGTCTCATGTTTAATTCCTTCTGATCGAGGATGTGTTGCAAACTTTTGTGGTCAGTGAACACTGTACACTTTGTCCCGTACAGATAATGCCTCCAAATCTTTAGAGCGAATACTACTGCGCCTAACTCCAAATCATGAGTGGTGTAATTTTTCTCATGAATCTTTAGTTGTCGTGAGGCATAAGCAATCACCTTTTCTCTTTGCATTAGCACTGCGCCCAACCCTTTGATTGAAGCGTCACAGTAAGCGATAAAGTCTTCATTTCCTTCGGGTAACGCCAGAATTGGCGCACTACACAACTTCTGCTTTATCAACTGAAAAGCTGCCTCTGCCTTGTCACTCCATTCAAACTTGATCTTCTTTTGAGTCAGCTTGGTCATTGGCTTGGCGATCTTTGAGAATCCTTCAATGAATCTTCGGTAGTAGCCTGCTAGGCCCAAAAATTGACGAATCTCCGTTGCAGACTTAGGAGATGCCCAATCTTTGACGGATTCAATTTTGGCAGGATCCACATGAATACCCTGACTGTCGATCACGTGACCAAGGAACTGTACTTTAGGGATCCAGAATTCGCACTTAGAGAATTTGGCATACAACTGTTCCTTCTTAAGCAACTCCAAGATTAACTTGAGGTGCTCTGCATGCTCTTGCTTGTTCTTCGAGTATATCAGAATGTCGTCAATAAAGACAATTATGAATTTATCCAGGTATGGTTTGCACACCCGATTCATGAGATCCATAAATACAGCAGGTGCATTAGCAACCAAACACATAACTTTGAAAACTCATAATGTCTTATATCGAGTCTAATAGCGTCCCTTGAATATCTTCTTCACGACCCTTAGTTGATGATAACCCGAACCTCAGGAGTCGAAATCTTGAGTAGATAATTGAACTTAGAGTTGATCGGAGAACAAATTCAATCAATCCTGGGAAGCGGATAACGGTTCTTTACGTCAGCTTATTCAATTCCCGGTAATCTATGCACATCCGGAAGGATCCGTCCTTCTTCTTGACAAACAAGACCGGAGCTCCCTAAGGTGAGGAACTCAGTCTTATAAAGCCTTTGTTGGAAAGTTCTTTTAATTGGTCCGACAACTCCTTTATCTCGGATGGTGCCAGTCGATAAGGTGCCCGTGCTACTGGCGCAGCACCAGGTAATTCAAGATCGATTTGAAATTCCCCCACTTGGCGGTTGTGGGAATACCCGTCAAGTCCCGGGAAAATACCTCAGGACAGTCCTTGACTATTAGAACTTCCCTCAAGTCGCTTCTCCTTCGACTTGTCTTCCGCCTTTTTCATAGTAATCTGTGCTAGAAAGATAGGACATCCTCCAGCAAATACTTTTGTGCCTTGGTGCACGAGATGATGTTCAATCAGGACTCGTGACCATTGTTGCTTCCGTCACCATGAAAGATTAAAGTCTTGTCTCCAAAGGGAACACGAACAAGTTTCTCATCACAAACGATTACGGCATGATATTTAGCTAACCAGTCCATACCGATAATGACGTCAAAACTACCCATCTCTACGGGCATCAAGTCGATGTTGAATGGATGATTTAGAAAGTTTAGAGTGCAACCCCGTATAAGTGTATTAACCCAAATTATTCTACCGTCAGCTAACTCAACATCATAACCATGGTCTAATGTAGTTGGGATGATATCAATCAAAGAACTAAATGCAAGTAGAATATTGAAACCTTCAAGCGGCACCAGGTGTCAAATATAGTATTGAAGCTTAACGTTATTATTTAGGAGGACGTACCCCGAGACAACAATTAATTCGGGTTAGTTCCAGCAGAGCCCACAACATAAGCTCTTGCTACAGCATTGCCATTTCCAGCCCGATTCCCTTGATTTCCATTCTTCAGCTTTGGGCAGTCACTCTTGTAGTGACCTTGCACTCCACACTCAAAGCAAGTGATAACTCGTGGATTTGTCCCTTGGGTCCTCTGGTTATTGTTGTTGTTGTTGTTGTTATTAGCAGTAGGTCGAACCTTACAATCACGGGCTGAGTGGCCAAGCTTTTTGCAGTTAGTGTACTTTGGAATACATGGCCCATCGTGGTGATAATTGCACTTGGCACATAGAGGTTTGGTTCCTCCATAAGGCTTCTTATCTCCAGGCCCAGCAGTGTAAGCATGTGCCACATTGTTTCTTTTGAATGGTTGTTGTTGGTTTTGGGTGTTCCTTGGAGTTTCTTCAATTTTCCTCTTATTTTCCGCTTGGCGTTCAGCTGCAGTGATCATCTTTTTGTCCATCATTTCAATAGCAAATTCAATTGCCTCTTGCATTGACTAAGGCTTGGATGCCTTAACACTGCCATGAATCATGTCGGGAAGACCACCGACATACCTTTCCACTTTAGCTGATTCCTCAGGGAACATTCTATCACACATGAGTGCCAACTCTTGGAATCGTTGATTGTAAGTCATCAAATCAGTACCTCTCACTTTTAAGTTCTAGTACTCAGATTCCAGCTTTTTAATCTCGCCCCTGGGGCAATATTTATCTGTTATCATCCTTTTCAAGGCCGTCCATGGCATTGTGTATGCAACATCTTGTCCGACAGCCCTCACGTGTGAGTTCCACAAACGTCAGGCACTCCTTGGAGAGTACAAGATGCAAACTTAACCTGACTTGTAATAGCACAGTTGCTGATAAGGAAGACAGATTCATCTTTTTCGCCCCATTGGGTCAGCCAAACGACCTCTTCATGCCCTTGAAAATTATAGCTGGCACTTCAAGAAGTCAGTGTAAGTGCATTCTAGTTGAGTAGGCACTTGCCTTCTTCCGCCGGTTCCTGAACCATGGCTGTTATCGCCATCTCTGCTTCTGCTTGCATCACGTTCTGCCAAAGCAGCAGCAACGCCTTGATCAATCAAAGCTTAGAGTTGAGCCTCAGTGACAGTTGTGGTAGGAGCGTTGTGGTGCGGTGTTTGTCCTCGTGCTCTCTTGTTGGTAACATTTTCTTCAAAATCACAAGGAATATAATACACGTCAGATTTCACACAATCAAAAATAACGTGACATATGCATAATTAATTAAAATAGATACATCTACAGCGAAAAATACAACTGAAAGTGAAATCAACAATGACATAAATAAATCAACATTCATACACAACAACATCGATAATCATACATGATGGTCCTGATTACAACATGTTCAGTACAATGAGATACAAAAACTGAAAATATGGACCCTAAGGCCGGTGTTAGCTGGGATCACCCATAATACTTTAACACGCCATACAATATAGCTAAAAAAGAAAGTAAAAACAAAAGTCCTTACAGCCTATTAGCTGGGAGTAACCCATAAAACTTAATAGGCTATACAGGATAGCTACAATAATGCATGACTAACTGCTGCTGCCAGCCTCAGCTGTTCCATCCTGAGGCTCTGGGTCTCTGGCCTCTAATGTCGCAATACGTCCAAGCGATGTAGTCAACTGAGTCTGAAGTGATGTGGTCTGAGTAATCAACGTAGCAACCTGTGCCTCCAGTGTCCTAACATGTGCCTCTATGGCTGCACTCCTCTCCTCAGAACTAGTCCATGCTATACGAGCATATACAGCCTCTCTATCCATAGCCAAAGCTGTGCGGCGGTGTTGTAGTCTCTCTCTGTATAGTGTGTTGACTAGGGCTCCCAAGTAAGCCCGGTCATCATGTGCCTCCTCAAATCGTACCTCGAACTCCTCAGTCCTCTGTCTAACAGTAGTATCAAGCTTTGTCACTCTCTGGTCGACCCCCTCTAAGGTGGTCGGTGCTATCTCCATCATGGCCTCAACAATCTCATCCCAAGTGTCAAGCGCTGGGGTAGGCCCTGGCTGTCTTGCGGCACCAGCCGCCGAACTCTCCCCGATCTCGTATCCGGGAGCGGGAGTAGTAAGACAAGCTCTCTTCCGAGGCGGCATCTCAGCCTCGGGAATATCAGTCCTGGGGGAAGTAGGTGGAAGTGATAAGGGTGGTGATGCATCTGCAGCTCTCATCCGAATCCCGGCTGCCCTATAGCCTAATGGTGCCCCTGCATCAGTAGGGCTAGTAGTGAGTGGTGATGGTAAATGGTACTGTGAAAGGTACAACAGGTAGTGGTGGTGAAGGTGCGGCAGCATGCTCAGCCATGCGAGGCCTCCATGGAATGCGACCATCGGTGGTCTCAGTTCTGACACTTCTTTCCGTGCCCTACGGAGACGTGTCTGGGCAAAGGGGATCCTGATCTGAGGTGGTCTAGGTGTGGGTGCAGACTCATCAGTCTCAAACGCCTCTGTATCCCCGGCCGAGGGAACAGGGTCAACAATAGGTATAGCAGAAGAGTCGGCCGGAGCTAGGTGCTCCTCCTCCTCCTCGTCATCCTCCTCGTCCTCGAAAGGCTCCTCATCATCATCATCAGCATCATCATCAGTGGTCCATCAATGGAGGGCTCATCATCTCCATCCCCTCCGTCAGCAGGGTAATCAGCGTGCTCCTCCTCGGAGTCCTCCTCTGGATCAGAATCAGGTACATAGCCTGGTGATAGGGCTACAGGTGAAGCATCAGCGGGTAGAGGCTGGTCCTCCATGGGTGCCTCATCCTCCTCAAAAAAAAAAAAAAAAAAAAAAAAAAAATAAAAAAAAAAGGTAACAAGTACTCGGGGTACTCAGGCTCGGGTACAAATGGTATCTCAATGGGTGATGGTGGGTGCTCAGGATCGGGCACATTGGGTGCTCAGGTCCAGGCACATAGTCAGGGGATGGTGGGTCTACTGGCTGCATGGGGAGTCCATCGTATCCTAATACGATGACTCGTGGTACACCTCCATCGGATATCTCCTCATCGGCTCCCCAAAAGACTCTCCCTGGTTCGGAGTCAGTGTACACAGAGGTATAGGTGACAGCGGATGATGCAGACGACATGACTGCAGGAAGATAAATAAACTTATATAAGCATATTATATAAGACCATTATAGTATATAGTAGGTAATGAATAAAAACATGTATACATGTTCAGAAAACATGTAGCAATAACCAACTAATGCAACCATAGTGTATTGTTCCCGTGAAAAACTTTTGTATGATGCAGTGTTTTGAAAATTGGTTATAGTCCAGTAAAACATTTGACCTGGTTCTCTATAACCTAGGCTCTTGATGCCAATCTGTAACACCCCCAAAATGGGTCGCAGCGGAAATATGGGTTGGCGAGTGTTACTTCATAGATCAATAGCACAAGATATGAGAACGACCTCTATATGAGTCGTTAAAATTGATACATTGGCTTAAATAGACTTGTTTGTTACAATAGCCGAAGCTTAAATAGTTCATCCATGAAAAGTAAAGATTTTAAGACATAACAAATATTCCCAAAATGTAATGCATCCAAATCTTATAGTAATAGACACCAAAAATGATGACGAAAAAAAGAAACACCATGTACCTATGTTCTCGTACCTATTGACCTGCGAGAAAACAATGCTTTTAAAACTCAACATAAAGTTGTGAATTCCACAGGTTTAGAAATTTATAAAGTAGGACCACAAATTTCCAAATAAGGACATGTAACCATACAATATCTAAAAGTAATTACGAGTGCATAAGCTCATGACACCGAAAGCTTGAACATATATGTATCAATTTAATGCAACTAAATGTGCCCATGTAGATGTTCAAACCCCTAACATCCAAAAATGGTTTCGACATGGTATACGTTCGTTGTTTTCAGTTACTGTCGAAAACATGAGCGCTACTCACCCGAACGGGGATTCAATCCCAAATAGATCTATGTACATAACATTCGCAGCTCGCTAACACTAGCAATTGACCGTTCATGAAAGTGGGCAATATTGGGTTTACTACTTAGTGCCCAACTCGTAATATGTTTAAAAGAGGTATCTTAGCGTCCAAATGTAAAACCAATTGCATGTTTTCTCACCCCAAAGTTGTAAAAGAATATAATTGTATAAAAGCGGGGCTATGAACTCACCGTAATTGAATGATTGATTATCTAAATCAAGTAAGTGAATCGCCTCGACAATTTGAATGCAACCTAATTAATTATAGGCCGTATGAGTATAATGTATTTCATATAAATAAAACATCACATATTGTATAAGCTAACACCAACCACCTAATATTTTTTTTTATTAATTATTAAAAAGTTAAAACAAATAATTAACTCTACTTTGTTAAATTAAAAGTATTATAACTCGTACTCGTAAAGAAAATATTATTTTTATTTACTAATGTATCATTTGTAAAATGTATGATTTAATAATGATATTTCATTATTAGTTTAATTGTTTTATAAAAGATTGTATAAAAATAAAAGTAATGCGCGCGTGTTTTAAAACTTCATATCTTTATCGTATCGAACTCCGGTTTTATATCGTTCTTATGCCACCGTCTTCGTATAAAATAATTTATCAAAATTTATCATATTTTATAAGATTAAACCCACCAATGAACAGTAACTTTTCTACTGTTCATCACAGTTTTATATAACTAATTTTATAAAACCTAATTATATATAACTTGTTTAAATCATAATTCGTTCGTTATAGTTCCGTTTCTCGAGATCCTTATGTCCTTGGATTAGTATTAAGAAAATTTATCAAAATATTAAATTTATAAAATTTAATTCCCTGATGAACAGTAGCATTTACTATTCACAGCAGTAATAAAAATTGTTTTTATACAATTAATTATATATAACTTGTAAATTGCGTAACTTGCTCGTTATAATTCCGTTTTTTCGATTTTTTTTTATGTCCGTGAGTTTGTATTAAGGAAATTTATCAAAATATTAGATTTATGGGATTTTTACCTCTGATGAACAGTAACTTTTACTGTTCATCACAGTTTATAAAATTATTTTTATAAAGTTAAATATATATAACTCGTAAAATTCATAACTTGTTCGTTATAATCCCGTTTTTCGAGTTCCTTACATGCTCACGATCCTTGTAAAGAGCACTATTTTTATAAAATATAAAACATAAGGTTTATGGTTCGAATTCCAATAATAGCTATATAAGTAAAATTAGGGTTTCTAATTTATAGTTAGTTTACAATCATTTTATTTAAGAACCTTGCACCATTATTTTACCAAGTGTTATACCGTATATCTTACGTATATTTAGTCCTCTAAATGTCCATGTCATTTGTCCATATGAAATCATCAAATACTTTATATAACTTAAAAAAAATGAATCTAGGTGGTGATTAACTTACACAACAAGTATGTACACAATAGAAAAATAATGAATGAACATAGAATACTTTAAATAGACCTTATAGAAGATGAGTGGAATGATGAACACAAGATGTAAACCCCAATCAAGCCTTCACAATCAAAACCCTAATCAAGAAAACCTCATTAGTTATCTTGATAATTCCTGTTAAACCCAATCCAACTACACATTGAGTAGTCTTAGGTAACCTTAGAATGAACACTAGAATGCTTGGAATACCTTGGGTTGCAAAATTAAAATAACCCTAAATACATAAAAGGGTGCCGTGGTTTAGAGCGAAGAATAGAGGTGTGTCTTGCTGAATTTTTTCTGTATGAAGTAAAAGTTATGATCGTGCACTAGTTACTTGCTTATATAGTAACTAACCCATGGTTTAACCTTAAACTAACTCTAGTTAAGAAGTAGGGTTAAGGTACAATTGTGTAAGTGCTCTCCTCCTCCCTAGGGGCAAAAGGGGGTTTAGGGTACAAGGATTAGACAATTACTAGTAACTTGGGTCCAAGTACTCTTTGTGTAAGGTTTAACATGTAAAGGAAAAGGATTAATTGGAAGTGTTGTGTATTATTTCTTGGGTAAAAGCTCAAGTCCGGTTTTAGAGAGATATATGAAAGAAAAATAATTAAATTTTGAGTATTGGGTATAAATGTAGGTATTTGTTTAAGTGTAGATAGGTAAGGGTGCTTCCGGGTACGACCGAATGTAATTTATTACGAAACGTAAGCGTTTTACGTAACCAACAAAAATAAATTATGAAAAGTTATAAATTATACTCCTAATAATCATATAACACTTGCTTGATGTAAACCTTAATTTATTTGACGTCTGTTTACATTGATCATTGATTTTTAGTTTACGCGATTTAACTATAAGATAATAATTAAAAGCGAACGCGTAAAACTCTAAAAATAAATAATGGAATTTATTAAAGTTGAAAATAACCTAAAAATGAGAAATGTTACAGTCTCCACCCGT
Source organism: Tanacetum coccineum (assembly GCA_026074375.1). Taxonomy (NCBI): domain Eukaryota; kingdom Viridiplantae; phylum Streptophyta; class Magnoliopsida; order Asterales; family Asteraceae; genus Tanacetum; species Tanacetum coccineum. The sequence continues at coordinate 3,059 of BQNB010047469.1, read as the reverse complement.
TAGGAGAGCCTTGTCCCAAGGCTCAAGATGCAACATTCTTCGAGGGTGCGGTCTTTGTGAAGAGGTGTGTATACTTTTCTCGGAACTGGTCTTCGCGTTCCCACGTGAACTCTGGACCTCTCTTGGAGTTCCATCAAACTTTGATGATGGGAATACGACTTCGCCTTAGCTTCTTGATCTCACGCTCCAAGATTTCCACTGGTTCTTCAACAAAGTGGAGTTTATCATCAATGTGTATTTCATCTAACGAAACCGCCAATGGCTCGTCAGATAAACACTTCTTTAGATTGGATACATGAAATGTGCTATGAACCCTGCTTAACTGTTGAGGTAGTTCGAGTCTATAAGCAACGGTTCCCACTTTGGCTAACACCTTGAAAGGTCCGATATACCTCGGGTTCAACTTTCCCCGTTTTCCAAAACGTACGACCCCTTTCCAAGGTGATACCTTTAACATAACTCGATCACCAACCTGAAACTCTAAAGGCTTACGCCTCACATCGGCGTAACTCTTTTGGCGATCACGAGCAGCTTGCATTCTCTGCTTAATTTGGACAATCTTCTCGGTTGTTTCATGAACAAGTTCTGGACCGGTAAGCCGAGCATCTCCGACCTCAGCCCAACACACAGGTGACCGATACTTTTGGCCATAAAGTGCCTCGAATGGGACAGCTTTAATACTAGCATGGTAGCTGTTGTTGTACGAGAATTCAATCAGCGGTAGGTGTCCTTCCCAACCATTCCCAAAGTCTATCACACATGCGCGTAACATATCTTCAAGAGTTTGTATGGTTCTTTCACTTTGCCCATGATGGTATGCCGTACTCATATCCAGCCGAGTACCCATAGCTTTCTGAAATGACCTCCAGAAATTTGATGTAAACCGGGGGTCACGATCACAAATGATCGAGACTGGGATCCCATACCTTGTGACCACTTCTTTCAAGTACAGTCTTGCTAGCTTGTCCATAGGGTCAGTTTCCCTCATCGGTAAAAAGTGTGCAGACTTAGTGAGTCAGTCTACAATTACCCATATGGTGTCGTTTCCACTTTGCGTTCTTGAGAGTTTGGTAACAAAGTCCATAGTGATATTTTCCCATTTCCATTGAGGAATCGCTGGTTGTACCAATAAGCCAGATGGTTTTTGGTGTTTGGCTTTGACTCTTAAACACGTCAAACACTTGCTAACATAGGTAGCAATGTCAGCTTTCATGTTAGGCCACCAGTACAGTTGCTTCATGTCCTGGTACATTTTATCGGAACCCGGGTGAACAGAATACTTCGATTTGTGGGACTCGTGCATAATCAGAGCCCTTAGGTCACCATAGCAAGGTAACCAACTTCTGTTGTTTAGACACATTGTCCCGTCCGCACGTGGTTCCAATTTTTCTTTCCTGGGCTTCTCTGGGTCCTTCGAATTTTCAATCAACATGTCGCCTACGTCTTTAGACTTGAGGTTTTCTGGTTTTCTTGCCTCAATCTGAGCGTCCAAAATCCGCTTAGGAAGGTCTAAACCGATAGTCATAACTAAGGCCCGAACCCGTAATGGCTTTACTCGTTCCTTTCTGCTCAACGCATCGGCCACTACATTTGCTTTTCCTGGGTGATAGCGGATTTCGCAATCATAATCACTAAGCAGTTCCAACCAACGGCGTTGTCTCATGTTTAACTCCTTCTGATCGAGGATATGTTGTAAACTTTTGTGGTCAGTGAACACTGTACATTTTGTCCCGTACAGATAATGCCTCCAGATCTTTAGAGCGAACACAACTGCACCTAACTCCAGATCATGAGTGGTGTAATTTTTCTCATGAATCTTTAGTTGTCGTGATGCATAAGCAATCACTTTTTCCCTTTGCATTAGCACTGCGCCTAACCCTTTGATTGAAGCATCACAGTAAGCGATGAAGTCTTCATTTCCTTCGGGTAACGCTAGAATTGGCGCACTACACAATTTCTGCTTTATCAACTGAAAAGCTGCTTCTGCCTTGTCACTCCATTCAAACTTTATCTTCTTTTGAGTCAGCTTGGTCATTGGCTTGGCGATCTTTGAGAATCCTTCAATGAATCTTCGGTAGTAGCCTGCTAGGCCCAAAAATTGACGAATCTCCGTTGCAGACTTAGGAGATGCCCAATCCTTGACAGATTCAATCTTGGCAGGATCCACATGAATACCCTGACTATCGATCACGTGACCAAGGAACTGTACCTTAGGGATCCAGAATTCGCATTTAGAGAATTTGGCGTACAACTGTTCCTTCTTAAGCAACTCCAAGATTAACTTGAGGTGCTCTGCATGCTCTTGCTTATTCTTCGAGTATATCAGAATATCATCGATAAAGACAATCACGAATTTATCCAGGTATGGTTTGCACACCCGATTCATGAGATCCATAAATACAGCAGGTGCATTAGTCAAACCAAACGGCATAACTTGAAACTCATAATGTCCGTATCGAGTTCTGAATGCGGTCTTTGGAATATCTTCTTCACGAACTCTTAGTTGATGATAACCCGACCTCAGGTCGATCTTTGAGTAGATACTCGAACCTTGTAGTTGATCGAACAAATCATCAATCCTGGGAAGCGGATAACGGTTCTTTACCGTCAGCTTATTTAATTCCCGGTAGTCAATGCACATCCGGAAAGATCCATCTTTCTTCTTGACAAACAAGTCCGGAGCTCCCCAAGGTGAGGAACTGGGTCTTATGAAGCCTTTGTCAGAAAGTTCTTTCAATTGGTCTGACAACTCCTTCATCTCAGATGGGGCCAGTCGATAGGGTGCCCGTGCTACTGGCGCAGCACCAGGTATCAAATCGATCTGAAACTCTACTTGGCGGGTTGGTGGAATGCCCGGCAAGTCCTCGGGAAATACCTCTGGAAAGTCTTGAACTACTGGCACTTCTTCAAGTTGCTTCTCCTTCGATTTGTCTTCCGCCTCTTTAATAGTAATCTGTAGGTCCTTCTCAACAGGATCTGAATAAGCCTTACACGACTTATAGTCCTTTAGATAAATCCAAAGAAACTATGAGAGACAATAACCGTGAATACAAATATTG
>BQNB010047468.1:22500-43100 GCA_026074375.1 Tanacetum coccineum | reverse complement strand
TTCTTGAACAAAACTCTTCATGCATACTTTGCTCAAGATGGTATTGAACACCAAACGTCAATTGCTCGAACACCCAAACAAAATGTCGTTGTCGAAAGACGAAACCATACTCTTGTTGAGGCTGCTCGAACAATGCTAAGCGCCGCTAAAGTACCTTTGTTCTTTTGGGCTGAAGCAATTGCCACAACATGTTTTACTAAAAATCGTTCACTCGTAATTCCTCGACATGAGAAAACACCTTATCACATCATCAATGGCCGAAAACCGTCTGTAAAATTTGATAACATCAAATATTTAATACTTTTTGGTGGCAAAATACCCCTTAAATTACCTGCAAATGTTTCACTAACACTCGAAAACGAGATATTTTCTGTTTTGTAGTTTTCAGGTGAAATGCATGAAAGTGACAAGAAACAAGGGAAAAAGGACTTAAAGTGTAAATTCTGAAGAATGTTACGGCGTAACACCAAAAATGGTTACGCCGTAACATAAATTAAGCAAGTACGAAGATCAAGGAAGACTTTATGGCGTAACACCATATCTAGTTACGCCGTAATCCTATAGTTACGGTGTAACACCTTATCCAGTTACGCCATAACCATGAAGATCCACAAATATGGAATGAAGTTCACGTACTTATGGAAGATATATGAAGGTTATGGCGTAACACCATATCTGGTTACGCCGTAACAGCTGCTTAATTAAGGAATGCCGGTAAGTTGGTTACGGCGTAACACATTTATTGGTTACGCCGTAACAGGTTTGATACCTATAAATAGAGGCCTCATTCAAGCTATTCCGACATCACTTCCTCCACAGCCAATTTGAGAGGCGACAAAGGCTTCCAACCTGTGGAAATCATAAAGGGGGGGGGGGGGGAGGTGAACACGTTTTCCTTTTAAAATCTTAAAAATTTTTCGTATCAAATCATTCGAGTCAAGCATGAATATTAATATGAAGAGTTGTTCTATATAAATTATGTACTAAACAATACATATTCACATCAATGTTCACATCAATCCATGACACAAACACAATCAAAACTATATAAGCAACACAACACACAATTGCAAATATAAATATAGAGCGATAAATGCAAGTATAAATGTAAAGAGATAAGTAAAAGGAAATGCAAACCGGACACGATGATTTATAGTGGTTCGGTCACGAAGCACCTCTTCGCCCTACTCCACTCCCCGAGCACCAAACTCGAGAGTTATCTTCACTAGTCAACAAGCTCCCTTTAGGCGGAGAAAACCGTACACAACGTTGCTTATATCAATTTCTGACACTAAGCTAGATGTCGAGTTCTAATCTTAGCTAGAACCAATCTATCATGACTTCACAACTTCTTCACGACTTCACAACACAACTTCACAACTACACAACTTCTTCACTTCACAACTTCACAACTTCACTTCACAACTTCCCTACACTTCACAACTTCACTACACTTCACATCTTCCCTACACTTCACAACTTTACATCACCTGACAATATAAGATCTCCATGATCTAACATACCTTCTTATGATCACCATGATCTAACTATTACACAAGTTTGGAATACATGGACTCGATCTATACATTATGAATGTAAGACATGTCACGAATGCACTAACTAAACTACATAACTTCGCATCTTGATGATAGCGAGAGTTCTTCTCTTGCACTTGAATGGATGGATGATTGGATCACATTTAAACAAACTTATTACAAGTTAAGTGATCAAAGAAAAAGGTTTGAAAGAAGAGTTTAGATCTGAGAAAAACTATGTGCAAAGAGGTGAGAAAATCTGTGGAAACAGTCCACTATTTATAGGGAAAAATATTAATTTTTTATTTGGGTGGTCCCCTTAATTATACAAGGGCGGTCCCCTTAATTATGGCCGGTCCCCTTAATTAATTAAGGGGGCCACCCATCTTTCAAACGCTCCCTCTTTTTGCTTTTTGTTGGGGAAGTTTTTCTGGAAACTTCTTAGCCAGTTTTTGGGTTGTATTTTTGATTCAATTGTCTTATTTTGTATAAAAAACATTTCTTATAAATACAAAAATGTTTTGTATATGTTTTTTAAAATGTTTGTCCCATTTTATAAATGTAAGGTTTGGAAAAATAAAAAATTTCTTTGATCATTCAACAAATTAAAGTTTGTTTGTTCATACCTTTAGTGATTTACGTCGGGTGCGAACTTAAATTTATTGTTGAAGAAAACTTGAGACGTCGAAAGATGTTGACGAATTGATGATTAGTGATTACGAGTAACTTAAGCACTTTACGTTATGTGTTATAAGTTGCATGTTTGTCATCACCAAAACATAAAGAGAATGTATAGATTAAATATCGCAATATTTCTACCAACAATCTCCCCCTTTTTGATGATGACAAAATATGTAAACTATAACTCATAGTAAAATGTATAAGTTACTTGTTTACACTTCTTCTCCCCCTTTTGTCGAAACAAAAAGGTGGACTCCAAGACGAGACTTTTACTACACTTCAACTCTTCAATCAAAGAGGCGAGCTTGCATCATCCTAAGTGAAGTCTTGATTCTATCAATCCCTTTTAAACAATGACATTCCTTGAACATTGACTCAAGCGGATCCATGGATCAAATTAGTTGCAAACTCTTAACCTACATCAATGGTTAGTTTCGCGCAACAAAAAATATAGGGATGAAAAACACATAAAAAAATGTGTAGATGTCTTAAACGGTTGCAAACGTAATGGCTTGGACATTTGCAAATGCTCCCCCTTGGTGTATGCTCCCCCTTGATTGGGGCACCAAGAAATCGAGTAACGAAAAAGTGCTACAAAACAAAGTTAGTAGAAAAATGCACATATATATAATGATGATGATAGATATATATGCAAGACACTTAGTGGGGAACAAATCATGTATGTTTTAGGTATATGCACTCTAAAGTGTGGCACTAAAGACAACAACCAAAAAAAATTATGAATGCTTAAGACATGGAAATGTTTAGGAACCAATGATAAGATTCGACCGACACATGCTTAAGGGCTAAGACTCGATCAACACGTTCCTTGTGGTATCATCATCTAACCAAGATAATGATGTGGATTTAAATAGACTAATGGTTGTATTGAGAGATTCCTAAATCCTCAAGGTTTCTTTGTTAAGCATTATGTATGCTTTTCATGTTTGGGGTGTTTAAGGATAAACATTATCGTAAGACTTTAGGTCGAACTAAATGTTGATGATAAGGATGATTTATTGAGGAAACATAAATGAGGAAGGATGAGCGTGAATGGAAAGGGAAGGTGTTGACTATAGGTTTGTTGGGTGTTTGGTAGGTTTAGAGAGTAAGGTGATGAGGGAATGTTGTTTTGTTGTTGGGAGAGATGGAGGTGGTGTGTGTTGAATTTGGTTGTCACTTTGAGGTGGAGATTGAGTGTGAGTAACATATGAATTCATGGGTGAGATAGGAAATGGAGAATGTGAGGCAACTTATGGTAATGTGGGAGTGTTCTTAATATAAGGGTTTGGTAATTCTTGATTTAGGTGATTGTTTTCTTGAGATGGTTGTTAATGTTGATGAACAAAGGTGAAAATGTGAAAATGGTGGATTGTTGTGATGATGATGGTAAGAATGAGGTTGTATTTATAGTAGAGTGTGTAGTCAATGGGTGAAGATGAAGTGCCTTTGGTTGATGGTGTTTTGAAAGGTGCATTAGGAACACTTGGTGATGATAGTTGAAGTTTGGGTGATAGGGTTTTGGTGTCTTCATTTGTTAAATCAATAAAGAGTTGCTTTGGTAGTATGATTGTGAAATGAGGTGGTATTACCTTCATGGTAAAAACCAATTGTGATGATTCAACAACACTTGAAGCTTGAATATCTTCTTTGTGTTCTTCACTTGCTAGAAGTGGAAATGATTTGGTCACACATGTTATGGGGTGTCGGGATATGAGGATATGATGATTTCATTACGAAATTCACTTGATGGGGAATGGTTACATGGTGAATCTTCTTGTGAAAAGTGACATGTGGATGAATCCGAGGTTGGTGTAGTAGGAATGACTTTGGTATTTTATTTCACTTTTGTTGAGATTTGGGATGGTATTCGAACTAATGATCACTTAACCAGAGATGAATAATTAGTTATGTGGTTTGAGTGTATGTAGAAGTGTATCTTGTTGGTTTCTAGTGAATAAGGATCACCGATGTAAGTTCATTGAGAGTGTTTGGTTAACAGATATATGTGAAGATGTGTGTTTTCCCTTCCCTTTTAATTCGTGCTCATCCGGACATAAGTTGAAAAAAAAGAGAAATAACGACGGAAGCGATGAGCTTGACAATTTCATGATGGATGACGGTTAGCATACGATGAACTTCATCCGCGAAGTTATGTAGCTCTTCTCGAATATTGCGATTGTTCGTAGAACAATCACACAACGAGGTACGAGGTTGTCTTAAAGGTGGTAACGGAAATGTGGACGGAAGATATTAACCATCTATATAATAATAGAGGCATGATTAAGGTTTTTGTGAAACAACTTGGACATGAACAATAAGTGACATTTTGTAGGATCGATATTCTTAATGACACACTGATATATGTCAACTATGCGGAATCTAGTTGCAGTATTAAGAAGACACACATAGTTTCTCAAACGATTTCCTTTTGTAAACCTTTTGAATCTTTTTTATGCCTAAACTATGGCAGATCCCTAATACAATACTAATAATTCTTAACTCGTGTTTTTCTATATATTTGTTCTATCTTCTAATATCTTCCTAGAGATCCTTTTATAAACATAAGGATAACCTCTAGTAGATGTACAGTCCTTGTATATCATAAACTCTAATCAATACTAATCATTAAACTAACTGTTACAAGATAATTACTAACTGTTTAAATGATAATCGTTTAAGATTCCTTTATCCACGGCAGTACTTCGATCTTTGACTGGCAGTACTTTGACTTCTATTTAGCTGTACCTTTGATCTTTCATTTAGCAGTACTTTGACCTTTTGACTTGTATTTCCCAACAATCCTCCCCTAACTTGAATTCTACTTGCTTGACTTCAAGTTTCTTGATAGTTGGTCTTCTTTGTTAAGCATCAGTCTGTCTTGTCATTTAAGCAGTACTTGCCTTCAATCTTTTTAAGCTTCATCCTTTGAGCAGTATCTTGTATACAATCTGTTTGAGTATCTTGAAATGAAACCTTTATCTTTCGGCCATACATATTTCTTCAAAAAATCTTTGTCTTTTGCCTCAAAAGATTGTTCTTCTCAGAACATGACCTTCGCAGCAACATGAAAGGATTTGAGGAGCCCTTTACCAGTAGCCATTCACTCTTTGGTAGTAGTTCTTTTGGTACTAGAAAAGGTATAATCCATGATGAACTGAAAAATTCACTTCAACCACTCAGAAACATGAATCTTAGTGTGGTGAGTACTATATGACTTTTGGTAAGGCATTACACAATGAACGGATTTTGATTAGTCTTTACTGTAGCCGGTTTGCTAAGGACTAGTAAACTTCAGTAAATAAAACATTGTGAGGTTGAGGACCATATAGTTTTAAGCAAACTAAATAAAGCTATCAAGGATTTGAGTTTCTCTTTACCTAAAATATGCCGTTTGCTTTGGAGTAGCCAATAATTACCAGTGTAATACCATGGTGTATTGATCACCATTACAATTTTTGGTAAATTTGTCAACCATCAACGGATTTGAGAGGTCTTTATCCATAACTGTTTGATTTGGGGACTAGTTAAATTCTTATGTTTGTAAGACATGGTGAATTTGAATACCCATTTGCTGTGTGGGTGGTTAACCAAACACTCAACCTTAAAAACAGTTTGACATTCAATATCTGTGCTTAAATCTTTTTTGCACACTCAAATCATCCCATATTTCAAAAAACAAACCTTTTTAAACTAGAGTACCTTCATCAAGTTACTGTTGTTTTTACCCTAGCAGTACTTTAAAACAAGTATGCTTTGTTTCACGTGAAGTCTGTTTATCAAAGTAAGATATATATAAAGAAAATTTTGATAAAAACATACCAGATTGTTTAAGACTTGTCACCATCCTTCAGTTGTCCACAAGTTTGAATAGATGTATCAAAGTGATGGCTGTCTCAGTCTCATCTTCCACTTCCATGCCCTGATCAGCATCCTTATCATCAACTTTTGATAGAGGATATCTTCTTTCAGCTAGCATGTGAATCATAAGTGCCTCTTCTAACTCTAGTGTGTGCACTCTGAAGATTCATGAAACCTCCATTCTTTGATTTCCCATTCTTCTTGATCTTTCCAGAAGTCATCATCCTTGATCAGCCGTCTCCCAATAATGTTTAGATCACCTAGACGCATCAAACCTAAGCGGTTGGAGGAATGGGCTCATAATAGTCTCAACAACTCGATATAAGGTGATAAAAATCTGTTATCTAAAAGACTTGCAGTTTATCCCATAAAGTATCAAAGCCCTGAAGTGATTATTGGCTCTGTGAAGGATGAGATATCTCCATCAGGTGAATCGATAAACTTGGAGCTTTGTCAAATCATGAGATTCTTTAGTGACCTTGATCATGTACACTCTTTTCAAAGTTCTAACAACCTAAGATAGTTTCTGAGTCATCAATTGTTTTGTTTTAACTTAGGCTTCTTGATGGTGTTCTTCAGATATTGTAGCTTTCCTTTTTCCTTAAGAGTCTTTTTGATCTCTTTCCTTCAACATCTCATTTTTTCTCCGAATCCATTGGTATAAAGTCTCTTGAAGGAGTCTTTTATAGATGCTTGAACTTTGTCATACAATTCTTCATTGTGGATCTTATGTTTTTGCAAATTTTTTGTATCCTTGACCTTTTGGAATTCATCATTTGATTTCTTTTCTTGAGCAAGACAAAGTAGGTTTCTCAAAGTGGTCTTTGGCTTTTGTTTTCTTCAATTCTTCAAACCTCTTTCTTTTCTTCTTCTGCATCCCGCTCTGTGAATTTTTCTAGCAACATTCTCATCATTTGTAGTTTCCAAGGCTCTTGATTTGTTGAAGAGTTATTTTTTTCTTTTTAGGTTCTTCACCAGTATCCCTTTGCCTTTATCTTAGGATCAGTACCTTGAGTTGGTGTTGAGGGTTGAGTTTGTGTGGGACCGGGAAGGCTCAAATCTCTTGGTATAGAAATTGAGACAAGACACTTCAGCAGCATTATGTGTTTTCGAGTCCATAACTTGAAATTGGACGGAGTGGGCTTGAAGGACCTGCATCACTTCAAAGTTTAGGGGTCTTGGAGTAATAGTACATTGTTATAGCCGTACTTTGAGGTTGTCTCCAAAATCCAATTCTTCTGTTCTCCACTCTTTACGTTGAAGCTTCTTTCTCCTCAATATTAACTCTTCAGTCCCATTATTTTTCTTTCCAATCAGGAGTAACAGCTGCATTCTTGATCAGCAAAGATCATCAAAGTAAGGATGTGTTGTATCTTCTTCTTGGAACATGTGCTCTTTCAGTCAAGTTCTTCATCCTTATTCCCTCCCCAATTTGATGAGGACACTTTGCTTCTTATGCTTTTTTCTTAGTCTCTTTTGCTTCTTAACGGTTTTGATTCTCTACCCAAAGAGCATGATGTTTGGAACACTGGAGGACGAATTGGGACAGTTTTTGAGCTTGTCTGTTGAGGTTTGATTATTTGTTTTAGCTGAGAAAGGGTTTGCCTCTTGTGTTCTTAACTTCTCTGTTCAATGCATATATACTCTAAAAAGTCCCTCCATCTCCCCAGATGTTGAAACGCATCTGTGGGAGTTATAATCATTGGGAGATTTAGGAATAAGAAGCAGCATATGAGGTTCAAGCCATACCTTGGGAAGTAAGCAGTCTTTGTATTTCAGCAGTCCTTGAGGGTAGCAGTACCTGAAAGGGGAGCATTAACCCTTGTACTGAAGCAGTTCGATGAGAATGAGCTGCAACTTTGAGTTGGAGTGCCTTGATGCATCCCTTGCATAATTGTAGCCTAGATGAGGGATAGTACCTATGTTCTTCCTCCGCTGCCAATGCTGTGACTACTTCTAACATAGATGGAGTTAAGGGTGTAATCCTACACGAGAACTTAGTACTATGCTTCCTCATGAATGTAAAAACTTTAGAAGGAAGTGAAACTGATGGTATAAAATCTTGTGGTCTGTCTACCCCCTCTATCTGCTTATTCAAAAACAATTGAACGAACCTAGGATACATAAGAAAAGGTTGTACATTTGAAATATGTCCTAGCCATCCCAGTTAGGAATCATCAAAGGAGAAATTAAACTTTTGGTTTGTGGCTTAGTCCTAAAGAGCTGAGGCATTGTTTGTCCCAAATTGTTCCCATGAATGATCTTAGGACTTAAAACAGTGGGGTAAGGACTGAAACTTAAATACTTCCACTGTAGGCTAAACAGAGGTTTAGAGAATGGAGTTGTGCTAATTTACCTCGTAGCCAATATCTCTGAGCGGTACCAAATGACTTGCTTTGGAAAGCAATCAATCATTTTTATCATCAAAGAGTAGTCAGCTCGAATGGTTGCTTCAGAAATGAAATCTACTTGCAGCTATACCTTGGCGTGAATGTGAGGTACATCAGTGATCACTTGGAGAGATGCGGTAGCTAAAATTGTTGAAGCCAAGGAACCGAGGCGATCAGGATCGACCAAACAAAGAATAAATTATGGAGCGCCAGTGAGAAAAGACGATGATTTGATAAAAATCAGCATTTGTGGCCGTCTTTTTCACACGATGCAATCATGTTGTGCTTGTTAACAAGTACGGAATATTTGCCATTTAAAAGGAATATTGGATGTGCGTCAGAGGTTGGGAAATAAAAAAGTTATGAATGAAAATAAGTAATGTGATGAGAAAAAATGCAATTCCTTTGAGTAGTTATAGGTTGCGACGGCTGACCAGAGAAGTTAACGTGTAGATACGTTTCTTAGCGCAAAAACGTACGTTTTGACCGTTGACCGAAGTTAGAACAGTACTTTGTTGTCGTAAGCAGTACTTTCTAAGGCGTACCAGTACTTGAGTTGGGATTAGCAGTACTTTCAACACAAAAAAGATGTCCAACTCAAAATATGTGCAACGACAACCTTCAACTTTGCAAACTATCTTAGAATCATCTATCCTTCTGAAAAAATCATTTCATAAACCTCCCCTCAAATGTAGCTAGTGTGCTTCCAAATATCCATTTCTACACAACAGTACTTTACTTGATCACCAAATTACTTTATATGTGAACCTCCCCTCAAAGGATAGCTATTGGTTCATCATCCCAATTGTAACAACCAAAAAGTTAAAATCTTCGCCAAGTCAAAGCTTTGGGGAGTAATCTGCTACATTGTATCAATATGAAACTTGCACATTAATGAGCCTTTGTCATAACAATCTCGAATGAAGTGTGTTCGAATCTGAATAAGCTTGGTCTTTGAGTGAAAAACAGGATTTTTCACAATGCATATGGGTGCTCTTATTGGTATATATGGTTTCAGTGTTCATAAAATTAATTCCATAATCAGTAGTTGATTTTGCATCCAATGAACCTGAGACAACAAACTTGCAGCTGCTATATATTCTGCTTCTGTAGAGGAGATAGCCACAATTGTTTGTTTCTTGCCATTGCCAAGAAACTAGTCTTCTGCCAAGATATTGACATCCTCCTGAAGTTGATCTTCTGTCATGGTTGTCCCCAGCATAGTCACTATCCGAAAAAGCTTCCAAATGAAAAGGAGAGTCTTTAGGATACCATAAACCCAAATTAGGTTGATGTTTGAGAATAACTAAAGAACCTACCCCCCCCCCCCCCCTTTCCCACCCACCCACCACCCCCACCCCCCCCCCCCCCCCCCCTTTTGACAGCTGTAGATGCGGAAAACCTTTGGAGTGACTTGAATCTTGTCACACAGTCAAACAGCAAAACCATTATTCTGGTCTTGAAGCAGTTACAATTACATTGAGACACCCAATCATAACCTATAACGATGTTCATCAAACATCTTTTCACCATCTTCATCTTTTCCTAGGAGATTTATGAGCTACAATGGAGGGTGGATGTGGCTTTAATGGTTTCTAAAGTCAAACTTGTTGAGATAATGTCTTTCACATATTTGTCTTGACTTAGAAAAATACCACCATTAGATTTGCTTGTTTTTTATTTTTATTTTTAATATATATATATTTTTTACTTTGAAAGCCCATAAAAAAGAAGTGAGTTCCACCATCGGAACTCATCTTGAATTCCTTTTGACATATGGATATGTCAAAATCTTCCCACCATAGAAGGACGTGGTAGATCCAAAGATGATTTCATTAACATATACCTGTACCAACTGATTCTCTTCGATCCTCTTAATAAACAGGTTTTATCAATAGCCCTTCCTATATCCATGCTTCAAAAGAAAAGTTGAAAGTCTTTCATACCATGCTCTTTTTCTTTTTAGGGGCTTGATGCAGGCCATAAAGTTGCCTTGACACTCGGTAGACCTTGTTTGGTTGAGAAGGATCTTCAAAACCTGGAGGCTGGTTTGAATACACCTTTCTGTGATGTGACCAGATAAGAAATTGCACTCTTGACATCATCTGGATAGACAATGAAAGCCATGAAAAGATGCAAATGCCAAAATGAGTCTTATTGCCTTCAATTTGCAACGGTGCAGAACACTTCATCACTAATCCAACCTTCTTCTTGTATGTACCTGTGCAACTAAGCTGTGTTTGTTCTTGATTAATAGAACCGTTCATCTCTCTTGTTTTAAAAACCATTTAGTGCCCAATCACCCTCGTGGCCTTCTGCTAGGTCACATAACACCCATCTCTTGTTGCTTGATTGATGCTGTTCTTATTGCATCGCTTAACAAACTTTCATCTGATAAGGCTTGAGAGACTTTCTTGGGTTCTTTGAGAAAGAAAAAGCAAACACGCATGTTTGCTGATCTTTGTGGTTAGTTCTATTTTGGCTTGTATATGAAGACAGCAATGCTTGTGTTGATTTGAAGTACTGTCTTGAAGCTTTCTTCTTGTTTGAACCCCAGCAGTACTTTTGCCAATAATTTGACTTTGAGGATGAATCTTATGAATTCTAAGTGTGGGAGTAGAGGGAACATTAATGGTAGGATCCAAGTTGTTATAGACAGCTACTCCGCCTTCCTCAGCATCAAAGGAGTTTGTAGAGAAAACACCATCTGTTGGGAGTATTCATCATCAGAAATTGTAGGTGTTATTGCCTCGTACTTTGAGGAGGTGTATTTGCAGTACTTAGAGTGAAAAGTAGTCAAACATGTTTCTTTTCCCTTTGCAATTAGAAATCTTCTCTTTTCCTCTTCAAAAGCAATCCTTTGATCATCATTATGAGCTTTGGCAAGAGATTCTTGATGCATCAAATTTATAAGCTCATCATGTAAAGCTTGTTCTTCAGAGGACAATTTAACTTCTTTTGCAGCAGTACGTTCCTCTGGAGGCATAGGCTGAGTGGTATGAACAATGAATTGCTGGGTTCATTAAAATCTTCAGCATTCATCACAAGTTAGTCTCTTGTGCTTTTGAGTCAGCATAGTTTTCTTTCCTTACAGGGATGTAATTCATGGATGGAGTTAAAAGGTCAAGATCAAACATCCAATCAGGACCTTTTCCCTTTTGATTCTCCTGATTCTCAAGAAAGTTTACATGAAGACAATCTTGAACCTTTCCTTGTTGACCCTTTTATGAACTCTAAACCCTTTGCTGTTAGTAGAGTATCCAACAAACTATCCTTCTTCTGACTTGCCATCAAAACTTACCAAATGATCTAGAGTATTAAAGTAAGTCAGAGAGCATCCCAAAGGTCTCATGAAACTGATGTTGGGAGATCTTCCATCAAAATTTCATAGGGAGTCTTCATTTGGAGGTTAGTCACCAACACTCTATTAGCACTAAAACAAGCAGTATTGGACTGCTTTCAGCCCAAAATTGAATAGGTTAGAAGGGAGTTGCTAACATAGTTCTTGCTAGCTTCAATGGGGTCCTATTCATTTCTTTCTGCAACACCATTTTGCTGTGGAGTCCTTGCAATACTTTATTTCTCTTGATTCCTTTCTTGGCACAAAACTTCATTTCATAAGTTGATTCTTGAACTCTGTTCCATGATCACACCTGATGGTCTTCACTTTATGTCTTAGCTTGTTTTCTAAACCCACAATCAAATCATGAAGCATATCATATGTTTCATCCTTGTAGGCCAAGAAAAACACCCAACTGAATTTGCTGCAGTAATCAGTGACCCCAAGAGTACTTCTTCTATTTACCTTCACTGAAACAGGTCCAAATAAGTCCATGTGGAGCAATTCAGAGGTTCGCTGGACAGTTCTTTCCTCAATCTTCTTGCAAGATGCCCTGTGCTGTTTTAACCCTTTCACTTGTCACAAACAAGAGTGATCAAGCTTGATGTCTTTGAAGGTAAACCCTAACCATATTGCCTTTAAACCAACTTGTTGATAGTTTTGAAGTGACATAGCCCAGTCGTTCTGTGCCATAGGACAGCTTCTCCTTGTTGCCTTTGCAACCAAACAAGTGATTCCACCAGAGGAATAATGTTCTTTAGATCCAGCTGTAGACTCTCTTTCTAGGAGCTCTAAGAATTACCCGGTTTCATCTACAAACTTGAACTTGGAGATAGGATAAGACTTTCTTTATCTGTGAATAGAAACATTGTGCTTCTTATCACAAGATTTGAGAAACAGATAATAGATTAACTTGAGCCTTCCAATAGCTAACTTTCTCAAAATCTTAAGCAGAGTCTTAATTGTTCCTTTCCTGAGATTCTTCCACTTTAGAAGGTCGTTTGCCAAAGGCCCAATAAACCACCTTTGATCTCTTTAAAATCAGACAATTGTCTTGTCTCTGTAGACTTCCAGAGCATCCACTGTATGATAGCTAGTCCTTGAGATCTTCTCGGAGTCGCTGTACAAAACATTTCAAAGAATTAGACTCTTTTAGGGAACCAAGTCTATAACTGGACTTGGTTACCCTAATGGAGTTACATACTCAAATTGCTTGGGTGTGTAAGAATCATGATCCCTATTCACTGAATCTAGATAGTTCCCTTTTGGTCTCATGTTTGTTTTGGATTTATCATTGATATTTTTGACAGTTTGTGGAAGTAATGGCTTGGGATCAACAGTACTTCCTTTCTTTACCCAGATCGATTTAACAATTTTCTTGGGTCTTTGTGGTCTATGAGGAGTCCTTGTGGTAGAAGACCTCGATGATGGTGAGTAACTTGAGATTCTAGGTCTTCTACTATCCATCCTTGGATAATAACTTTCATCAGTACTTCGTGAAAGTACTGCCTGTGGTACTCTAGATCTAGCAGTACCTTGATTAAGTAACTTGCAGTACTTTTTGAAGTTATGTTTGGGTGTCCCTTTTTGGTCTAGCAGTTTTATAACCAAACCCTTGTAAGTACTGTGATGGATTAAAGGATCTCCTTTGGTCGAGGGTTCTAGCGTTTCTTGCGAAAATTACTATGGTTCATCTTTGGTGTTGTTCAACTGGTTCTTGTTTCCTTGAACTGTGTTCCCTTGATTATGAGTTTGGGTGTGTTGAGGGTTCTTTCATGTAGATTGTAGTCCTTAATAAGATGATTAGGACTGTAACCTACAAAGCATTAAATTTACCCCTTTGTTCCAAGGTCCCTTTGTCTAGATTTTGACCAACACTGTTTTGATGTTTGGTGACTGTTCAAAAGTTCTCACTATTCTATGTCGTTAAAAACAGTGTTCCTTTTGCTCTTCTGTAACATCAGTTCTCCTCTATAAGTGTCAACACAATCTTCAATTATGACTTTATTTCTTTCAATTGCTGATTGCCTAGTGTTTGTTTTCTCTTGATTAAACAACTTTATTCTAATGGCTAGTTCATCTATCCTGTAAAGGAGCATTTGCCCTGGTGGAATAATTGTACCTGTAGGTGGAGGTACTGCTTTGTAGTGCCTTTTCTCTTTTTGAATTTTTTAATATGTTGAAATAGTCAACGTTTTCATCCCCAGATGAAATGTCACTAGACTCAATCCCCAAATCTATACTGACCTTATCAGACACATATCTTGGTTTGTTTAGATTCGTTTTGAAGTACTGAAGCATTTGACCATTTTTCAAGTTTACTTTGAATCATCTCTTTCTTTTAACGGCTTGATCTAATTCCTTTTGTTTTTTTCTAGTTTCAAATCTCTTTCTTTAAGTCATATTCCATTTGTCATACTTATCACCATGCATATTATTTTTCATGTTTTTAAGCATGACTCTAATGACTCTACGCTCTTTGATATCTAGAATTTCAGTCCTAGCTCTTTGAAAATTATCTCTTTGAAAATTATCTCTTTCAGTTTGATAGCTTTCAAGCAACTTTTTATAAGATTTACTACATTTGGAACAGTAAAGGTACTCTGTGTTTGTAGCCCATCAGCTAGAGATATGGTGCATCATCCGTTTGTTGTCCAGTCAAAATCACCAAGTCCATCTTGTCAAAAATGCACATGTTTGCATCAAACTCCATGCATCTAATATCGGTTTTATTCATCTCCAGTACAGTGCCATCATAGCATATGTCATGGTTCCGATCAAATTCCTTGGTCCAAATCAATATCTTCATTGTTTCTGTTGCACCATGGGTTTGTGTTTGAATCTTCAATTAGCACAGTTTTCTTTTCTGTCGACATTTGCTTGTTTTCTTGATATTAGCAAACGACCACTCTCTAGCAAAATGACCAACTTTTGTCAATTAAAACATTCAATCTTTGATTTGTCAAAATAAAAAAAAAAGGTGATCCCATTCTTGGCTTGAGATCAATTTGTCTTTGTCTTCCTCATAAACTTCCTTATTCTTGCAGTTATTATAGCCACCTGCCCACTAATGTCAATTTCTTCCATTGATCTTCACAATTTGCCAGCAAATTCTTCATCATCATTGAGTTGTAGCATGGATGATGTTGAAAAAGAAGGAACATATGATTTCATCTGAGTGAGAAGCATAGTTAGGAGCAGTGGGAACCTTGCTTGAGGCAGCTTGTGTATATCCTTTTGGGATATTTGTTGGTTCAGCAGTACTTTGTTTCAAAGTACTGCCCTTGACTTCTGTGGACAGGAAAGCAATGTTTTGAGAGTTTGAATTGAGTCACCTTCAATTCATGCTATTCACCTTTAAGTTGTTGTAGATCGATCATCACAGTCTAATCGTCTAATTCCAGGTTGTCCCCCGAATCATGGTAGCCACTACATGCCAACAGATGGTAGGCTTCTTAGTGTATACTTCAAGTTTGCATCTTCCAATGACACCGTAGCATCATGTAATTCAAGCATGCTAAGAATATGCTAATACCTTTCAAATTGTGAATCTAGTTTTCCCTAGATCCAATATTAAATGTCTCAAATTGTTGTTTCAACAGATTTCTTGTGCATCTTCTTTGATGCTCGTTTCCTCAACTCTTTGCTTTTATGGCCTTTCCATAAAGATCTTGCATCTACAGCATCATGAAAATGAGAAGATGGTCTATCAGTATGGCAGAATAGCAGTTATTAAGGGCTTTCTCATTGTTTCTTTCTTGCGTTTGCAGCAAGTGAAAGTCTTGGAGCAGACACTGAGGGGTGTGGCAGTGTCAGTTGTGGTTTGGTTTAATTTAGTGATTATGGTATAGTATGTGATCAGTTGATAGCAAATGTACTGTGCGATCTTCATGGACCATAGATCTATTACCTTTCTTGATTATAGGGATATGAGTGAGTAACGGGCGAGGTGGAGGGATTGGGTTCTGTTTCAGCATCTTTTATGAGTTTAGATAGATTTCGATTGTATTAAAAGTTCTTTAGATCAGGAGTCTTTCCACAAGCTTGATACACTTGTAGGATCGTATTCCTTGATGAAACATGATATCATGTCAACTATGCGGAATCTAGTTGGCAGTACTTAAGAAGAACACACAATAGTTTCTCAAACGTTTCTTTTGTAAACTTTGAATCTGCCTTCTTGCAGATCCTAATACAATACTAATAATTCTTAATCGTGTTTTTCTATATATTTGTTCTATATTCTAATATCTTCCTAGAGATCCTTTTATAAACATAAGGATAACCTCTAGTAGATGTACAGTCCTTGTATATCATAAACTCTAATCAATACTAACTGTTACAAGATAATTACTAACTGTTTAAATGATAATCGTTTAAGATTCCTTTATCTACGGCAGTACTTCGATCTTTGACTGGCAGTATTTGACTTTCTATTGTAGCATGTACTTTGATCTTTAATTTAGCAGTCTTTGACCTTTTGACTTGTATTTCCCAACACATTTTAATTTGCATTTCGCGAATTAAAAATGCTTAACCATTTCGGATGAAATGATTAAGTTATCGAGATTTATCGGAATGTCTTTAATAGTAATAAGACTATTAAAATGAGAATAACACGTTTATGAGAATTTTGTTTTCATCATTCCTAGACTAGACTTAAAAAAATGGTTCACGTTTGAGTGGTTGGTGAGGTTGCGGCGGAGTTGTCTAGATTGACTAAGGAAAGTCTAATTTCTACGTGCTTAGTGTGTACTCCTAATGAGATACAAAGTTTATCGATGTATACTATCATTAGGCATATTTAGGAAGAGCCATTTAATGAAATTAGAGAAATGAATATTGAGATATCACTAATGGTGCTCAATTCAGGCTCACACACGACCATTTTTTACAGTGTACACCGAACCCAACTTCACTCTTAGAAAGCAATTCAAACCGTTAGGTCAAATTTAAAATTTCTAGTGCAATAGATTTCCAGTAGTCATTCTCATGTTAGACAAAAATAGAATTTTATATTTGCTAAATGAAGTGTAGCAAAGAATAAAATTGTGTATTATCTTTTCCCATAGAGGACTAACATGACTCATCTAATCATACTTTTAATCGGTTTGAATAATCCTAATCACGATGTGTGGAATTTCTTACGATAAGCGTAAGCAAGATGTTTTAATCTTTTGTTCAAGATCTTATAGGTTGATTATTTCGATTACTATTGCTTGATTTATGGATGTCTTATATTTAGTATCTTACTGCGTGATGTCACATGTGAGTTTAACGTGTTTGGTTTTCAAAGCAAGAGATGTGTTTTATTTGTGTCAATGACAATATGTATATTAAGGGTGTATTAAGAATTCTCCATTTCATGTCATTTTTTTTTTTTTGGTAAAGTGAATCTTCTCAATATTATTTATCTTAAATTGAGTTGTAATCTTTAATAATAATGTTGAAAAGAGACATATTTTATTTAAAAAAATCTACTTCTTTCAAATTGATATTCTTATCAATGTTGTATGTCATTATTAAATAATTATTTGAATGAAGTATTTTTAATGTTTATGCATTGATAATATTTTTGATAGATTAGTTTTCAATTCTAATAACTTATATTTTTGTAATGTATTTTCTTATAACACAACCATTTATGCTACAAAGAAAATAAGATGCATAGGATATATTTTATCCATTATCAATCGTTCCATAAAATCATTAAACATAATGTTTCCCAAACATCATGTTATCCTAGGTGAATAGACAAGAATATTATTTTTATTTTAGAATTTAGTTAAAAGTGAATTTTAGCTATGAGTTGTGCTTTTATGTTGTATGAGCAAAGTTTACATATATTGTTAGTTTGCTCGTGTTTGGTTTTTTGGAAATGACACATTTACCAATTGCATTGCAATGTAAATTGCTTGAATATTTCGGATGAACGTCCAAGGCGTCGATCCTACTCATTGTGTTTTTTATGTGTATTAACATTATGATATTTGGAACAAACATTGGGACAAGTAGCTTAATATGGCTCATCAACACAAGTGTTGATTTATGATCCGATGCATATTCTTTTCATCTAGAAAAAGGGTGTAATTATTTATATATAAATTCTAGTGTGATTTGAGTATGTAGATCCAAGATAATATCTCTATATATTGATATAGTCTTGAAGCTAAACAAATAAGAATCCAATTTCATGTCCATACACGAAAACTTGTCAATTAGATTCAATAAAGATATCAATCATAATTTGAATAATGAATTGATATATTCTCGAAATCTTTCTTGACCCTCACGAACACTCATTTAAAAGAAAATAAATAAACATTTAAGTGGTGTTCCATGAATCCAAAGATTAGTTGTATGGTGAGGTTTATGAATAATGATAAGTTAATTTCTTATTCCAAGATTGTCGTAAATTTTATTTGTGCGGAAAACTATTTGTTGTTATGTATAATATACATTATTTTTGACATTTTATGAGTATGTATATGAGTTTTCTAACAATTTTTATACAACACACATCTTTTGTAAAATACTATATGTTTTTAGAAAAATGTAATTATGTGTGTATGTTAGAACCCATGCTAAGAATAAGCCATTTTCTTTTTCTTAGTTTATATATATTAATTCATCTTTTTTTTGATTAACCAACCTAAGGTCAAACATACCTAAGTTGTTAAAAATATTTATTTGTTGTTGAAATAGTTAAATCGTTGGAAAATTATTTTTAGGTAACTAACAATTTAATATTTAATTGATAAGTTATTGAACTTTATTATAATTATATTCCTACTTGAAAAGATTTTACAAGATGTTTATGTGACCATTTATAAATTAAATGATCTATCGCCTATATTTAATGCAAGAGCAATTTCGGTAATGTAATGCAAGGAATTCTAGGCATAAGTTTCTAGTTAGGCATCATTCGAAAAATGCTACAAACGAATTGTATACTGGCACGTGTGCTTTGATATTCAATTAGCTCAATTCGAATAAGAACAATCATTTAATAAATTTATATTCACACACTTAAGACACAAAGCAAGTGCATATAATACATAGCATAACCTTAAAAGTACTGCGTCGTTTTTTGTATTAGATACAACAACGTATACATAGCTCGGTTTTTATAAAATAGTTCCTCCCCATTTCAAAGATTTCAAGTTTAATATTTTTGAAAAAGTTAAATTTACTATTTTTCAAAGATATATCGACTAGAAATGTCCGACTCGAAAGGAAAAGATAAAATACAAGATTTACGCTAAAACGAGACTCAATGTTTTGGATATTAAGTAGTATTTTTCCTTTCTGACTAGATTAAGTTTGACATAAATACTTGGAAGTATTTTTAAATGAAAGTAGACTCAATTCTCTTCGATAAATGGCGGATGGCCGATTCATATGGACTTACGGTTATTTTATATGATTTTCAAAGTTTCTGAAAAACTGCCGAATCAAACGGGTGGCCCCCTTAAAATTAAGGGGGCCGCCCATCTGATACTCTAAACTACGATTTTTGTAAAAAATTGTTTTTTGAATTTGATACCGAACATATAACACTTATTTTAAGCATTATTTTTATCTCGAGCTAGTATAATTAGTGTATATAACATCAAAACTAATACAAGTTAATCAACAAAACACTTTTCATATTTAATCCCCCTTAATAGGTAATTTGATACATGGATCGTACTCAATTTTTAAAACCATTTGTTTTGAAAATTAGAGCGACGTGGCTCTGATACCAATTGTGGAAATCGTAGAGGGGGGTGGAATACGTTTCCATAAAAATCTTAAAAATGTTTCGTATCAAATTACCGATCTAAGCGTGATTACAATATGATGAGTGTTATACAAGTTATATTAAATATTAATACATCGATTTACAACAAATACACCCAACACACAATATTGACATTTATTCAAGACATTAATTAAGCTATTTAATCAACACATACACCATTGCAAGTATAAATATTAAAGCGATAAATGCGAGTTTAAATGTAAAGAGATAAAAGTGAAAGGAAATGCAAACCGGACACGATGATTTATAGTGTACGGCAACGGAAGTACTCTTCGCCCTACTCACTCCCGAAGTACCCAACTTTTTTGTTGAGCTTTTTTCACTAGTCAACAAGTCCCTTAAGCGGAGAAAAACCGTACAAACGTTGCTTAAATCTATTCGACACTAAGCTAAAATGTCGAGTTCTAATCTTAACTAGAACCAATCTATCACAACACAACTCAGACTTTACCAACTTCACGGACAACTTCACAACTTCACTACACAACTTTGCTTCACAACTTGATCACGACTATACAACTTTTTCATAACTTGATCAAAACTACACAACTTCTTCACATCTTCACAACTTTCAAACTTCTTACACCTTCACACCTTCAAACTCCACACCTTCACAAAACTTTCCTCACCACACTACTTATGTCACAACTATCTA
Organism: Tanacetum coccineum; assembly: GCA_026074375.1. Lineage (NCBI taxonomy): Eukaryota > Viridiplantae > Streptophyta > Magnoliopsida > Asterales > Asteraceae > Tanacetum > Tanacetum coccineum. The sequence goes on along the minus strand of BQNB010047468.1, from coordinate 22,834 downwards.
ACACTATAGAAAGGAATCACCAAGATCTAATAACCAAAAAACACACCATAGATCAAGCAATTCTACAAGTTTGGAATACATGGCCTGATCTATGCATTATGAATGTAAAGGAATGTCACGAATGCCTAATTAGACCTACATAACTTCGTATCTTAATGATAACGAAAAGTTCTTCTCTTGCACTTCAATGGAGGATGATTGAATTACATTTTAAACAAAACTTATAATAGTTATTGATTAAAGGAAAAAGGTTTCTGAAGAGGTTTTAGATCTGAGAAAAACTTTGTGTAAAGATGTGAGAAAAAATATGTGCAACCAGTCACTATTTATAGGC